>PVJC01030341.1:0-21267 GCA_004026665.1 Murina feae | reverse complement strand
CTCAGCCAGCCTAGGCAGGCAGTTGCAACAGAATACTTTGGCTGTTGGCCTCCATCTTGGCTGGGTTAATTTGCATACAGCCGCTCTGATTGGCTTGTGGGCGTGGCTGTGAGCAGAGGCTCAGCCAGCCTAGGAAGGCAGTTGCAACAGAAGCCTTTGGTTTGTGGCTGGGTTAATTTGCATACAGCCGCTCTGATTGACTGGTGGTAACGGTCACATTTGCATGTTTTGCTTTTATTATAGAAGATGTTTTGCCACAAGCAACTAGTAGTTTTAATACCAGAGAGCTGTCTGCAAAGACAAAGTTAGTGGCTATAATCATCATTCTCTCTGGATGTAGCTCTGCAGCAACAACAAATTCACCCCAGGACCAGGTGGCAGGAAGCTATGGTAGTGATGGCTGCTGTTGCTATGGCCAACAGCACTGAAGGAGTGCTCAGGCAAGCACTACCCCCTGGGGAAAGAGCACAGCTTCCAGCTGATGTTTCGCTGGAGAAAACCAATGATGCTATTGAGTAGCATGCCCATCCCACCCTGCCACCCTCCACCAGTAAGTTTTACAATCAATGGACAAGGTTGTTTGCAAAGATAAACGAAGAACAAAAACCTTTTGGCAGGATTGATGTGTGTCACTCAGGTCTTGATTGTCTTCTGTCTGCAAGCCTATCTTCAGATGTGTGCAAGTTTCTTACAGGAAGTCTTAAATTTACTCTGATTCTGAGGGGCTTTCTCTGAGATGTGCTTTTAGTGGGTCATTGATCCTCAGGGGTGTCTTGACTTCCTAAAGATCTTTGGCAAAGCATAAACTGGGGGAAATGGATGCAGGATTGGTGCCATTTAGAGCCAAAACAGAAAGTTTCAAACGTACCACAATGTTTTAATGCAAAACAGTAGGAAGCCTTAAAATGTCAGCTGGAGTGGAACTGGAGCCTTCTTGGACACTGATGGAGTATTTATGGGGTCTTAAAGTCCCTCCGCCTCTTCACATCTCAGTTACACTCCGTCTCATCCTCCCTGTCGAGAACAGTCACTCTGGCAGCAAAGGAGAGAAGCAGCCTGTGTGAGGGAGAGAGAAACACTTGCGGCCCCATCTAGAATGTCCATTGCACAGATAAGGAGGAAAGAATGTAACTTTGGTCTCTAGAGACAGATTGAAGGCCGTAAGCTGTCAAAGTGTTTGGCAAGGTCGTTAGGAAGCTTTCCTGGCCATGTTCAGCATTTCAAAGAGCTCCGTTGGCAGCTGTGTGCTTCCCTGTGATGGGTCTGCATGGATGTGACTGAATGTCCTTTGCTTGGTTTGGCCTGGAATTCTGTCACCTCAGCTTGCAACAACAGACATCTCATGCTGGTCCGAAGCTTTAGCAAATGAATAGCTTTTTTCATAATGAGAAATGAGTAACTTTTTGCTTCAATAGTTTTATAGAAAAATCTTTCAAAATTGCAGTGCACGGAGGAAAATAGTAAAAGGGGCCCTTGATTGATGGACGGACCAGTTTTTAAAAAAATATATATTTTATTGATTTTTTACAGAGAGGAAGGGAGAGGGATAGAGGGTTAGAAACATCAATGAGAGAGTAACATCGATCAGCTGCCTCCTGCACACCTCCCACTGGGGATGTGCCCACAACCAAGGTACATGCCCTTGACCGGAATCGAACCTGGGACCCTTCAGTCTGCAGGCCGATGCTCTATCCACTGAGCCAAACCAGTTAGGGCGGACAGACTAGTTTTTTTTTCAATGAATATTTATTGAACCCCTACTATGTGCTAGAAGCCCATGTTACATGTGTAAACAACACAAAGAAGATCCCTGTAGGATCTACATTTTAGAAAGAGAAACATTAGACACAAATTAACCCAGGTTGAGATCAATGTAATGAAGGAAATAAGTAGGGTGATGAGTTACTAATGTGGGTGGGGAGACCATGTTAGTGGGATAATCAGGGAAGACCTCTTTGAAGAGCAGACATTTGAGGTAAGGATGAAGGATGAGAAGCCTGGAAGGATTTGGGGAAAACATACAACAATAGGCATGAGGGGTGGAGAAGAAAAGGGGTGTGGCCAGATCAGGGAACTGGAAGGAAGCCAGGTGGCTGGACCAGGTGAGTGAGGGGAAAGGCAGCCAGACGCCAGATCACTAGAGTCCTGTGGCAAGAGGTGTGGGCTTTATTTTGAGCAAATTTCTCCACGTTAACAGCAATGGAGAAATGAGTGAAGTGCTTTGAGCAAGATTTTAATATGAACTGATTTTTCTTTTTAGGATCAGTTTGGTTACTGGTGTAGAATGGATCTGAGAGGGGCAAGACTGGAAACAGGAAGAACGATTAGGTGGTTGTAGAAATTCAGATATCACAATGCCTTCAACTGTAGTGCGACGTTTTTGCTCTGCCCTCCCTAGGCTAATGGAACTGTAGACATTATGTCCTAGTTCTTGCCAGTGGGAAAGAGGGAGGGACTTGAGAAAGGCATGTCCTTGCCCTTTAAGGACACTTTTCAGAAATTACACTCACCACCATATATTAATGACCATAGCTGCAAAGATAGGGCTGGGAAACGTAGTCTCCCCCTGAGTGGCCAAGCCCTAGGTAAAAATCTAGGTTTTATCTAGAACAGTGGTTCTCAACCTGTGGGTTGCAACCCCTTTGGCTGTCGAACGACCCTTTCACAGGGGTCGCCTAAGACCATCCTGCATATCAGATATTTACATTACAACTCATAACAGTAGCAACATTACAGTTACTAAGTAGCAATGAAAATAATTTTATGGTTGGGTCACAACATGAGGAACTGTATTTAAAGGGCCAGAAGGTTGAGAACCACTGATCTAGAAGAAGTAGAAAGCCCTAGAGGGCAATAACTTCTATTAAAATTATATTTTCGTGACAAATATATACATTTATATATACACATTTATATAGAAACCTATATTTGTACACACACACACACACACACACACACATTTATCAAAATAGTCAAGTGGCTATAAATGAATTTCTTTCATTTGAAATGGAACTTCTCCTTCCTTGAGCTCCAAGTTAGACATTTGGGCTTTCTCAGAATTTATAAGTCCAAGATTCACAGAATAACTAACTAAATGTGGATCAAGGAATTTGTTTTACTAGCAGCTGAGCAAATACCAAATAACTCCCCAGGCATGCAGCTGCCCGTTAAAGACTGTATTGGCAAGAATTCAGTGTGGCCTTGAGGTAAAAATGGTGCTTTCTACTCCCACACCACTACTCAACCTTGGGGCCCACTCTGCCTGCATAGAAAACTTGAAGTCCACTTATTCAACCCGTGACCAGGGCTTCAGGCCTCTGTGGCACTCCTGATTGTCAGGGGCATATGGAGAGGAGGAGTGGGAGACCTCCCTAATATGGAGGCCCTGCCTGGTCTTACCCTGTAGAGGTAAGACCAGGGCTGTGTGGTCAGCACTCTTACCCAATAAATATAGAGTTCTGATCTCCCCTAAGTGAAAGGTGGAGATCTAGGCGGGAAATATGCGTTCTGGAACTGCCCAAGAAGGCTGAGGGATCCCCTCTTCTGTGAGCTGAAGTGAAAATGTAGTAAGAGAGAGAAGGAGTTTTTCATAACTAAGACAATCAGAAAAGTGGAAGCTAAAGCAAAATTTCAAGGAGGGTATGGTGATGAGTATCTTGAGTTGGGCAATTAATTGCCTCAAAAAATGCTGTATTTGGGTAATGGAAATATGGCTTTATTTTAAGCACACATCATATTATGAAACCTCAGCCCAAGGAAGATAAGAAATAAAAAAAAAAAAAAAAGAAAAAGTGGCCCTGGCTGGTGTGACTCAGTTGGTTGGGTGTCACCCAGTGCACCAAGAGGTTGTCTGTTCAATTCTCAGACAGGGCACTTGCCTGGTTGTGGACTCCATCCCTGGTTGGGAATATGCAGGAGGCAAATGATTAATATTTCTCTCTCACTGATGTTTCTATTTCTTCCTTCCTCTCTCTAAAAAATCAAAAATATCATTTAAAGACAAAAACAGCAAAATGTCAGGTGTTTTCAAATAATGCAAGTCGATGCCTTAATGCACTGAAAGAGAAAAGGAAGGAAAAACAACATGTAAGGACAGTGGCAGAGAAGGCTGCGTGGGACAGTGGATGGAGAAGGACTAAGAGGTTAGGGGCAAGTTTGGGAGTGGGAAGGATGGCAACAGATGACCCTTCTACAGAAACCTGGAGGAGAGGGTATATGAGGGTGTATGATTAGACTTCCAGCACACTCAAGGGGTAAGTGAAGGAAGGTTAACAAAAGAACTATGTATAAGGGGTGGGCACAGTGAAAGGAACCAGCACTGGGCAAGAAAGCACTCAGGTACCAGCAGCAGTGGCAGGACCTGAAGGGACAGGATAGAGGGTGGTCCCTGGAACCTGGCAAGAGCTTTAGCTCTTAGAGATTTAGCTTTAGCCGATGAGGGTTCAGGTAGAGAAACACTGGGTTAGTGGGGAAGGGGATGGGAAAATTAGTGCTCTGACTCCTGTTTCCTCCTCTCCAGTCCCTTCAGGTTTTGGGTCTCTACTGGGGTACCTGGCCAGCCTGGGTGAGGGGCTGATGGCTGTTTGCAGGCTAGCCAAGCCCCCCAGTGGGATCCCTCACCCCATTGGGGTGTGGCAAGCCTGGGTGCGGGCCTGAGGGCTGTTTTCAGGCTTTCAGGCTGCCCACAGCTCCCATTGACTCAATGTCCCAGCAAGGCTGGCTAGAAACAGGTTTCTAGGGTTTATTTATCTTCTATAATTGATACACTGTTCCTTTAAGCCAAGACCTAGGCAAGTAACGAAGCCTCCTGTCTGCTTCAGCTCCGTGGCTTCTATAATTGAAAGAATGTTGCCTTAGTAGAGGCCTAGGCAGGCAGTTTCCTCCATCGCTGGTGCAATGGAAGCCTGCTGTTTGCTTCAGCTCTGAGGCTTCTATAATTGAAACAATGTTGCAACTATGTTGCCTGGAGCATAGAGAGGCCGAGCCGACTGGCAGACAGTTTACTCCTGGTGCAACGGAAGCCTGCTGTTTACTCCAGCTCTGTGACTGCTGGCCTCCATCTTGGCTGGGTTAATTTGCGTACAGCTGCTCTGATTGGCTGGTGGGTGTGGCTTAGGCATCCCATAGAAATGGTCAATTTCAATATTACTTTTTTATTAGATTAGATGTTGTTGCCTGAACAGATGCCCACCAGCGTAGTCAGGCAGTTGCAACAGAAGCCTCCTGCTTGTTCCAGCTCCATGGCTGTCAGCTGCCTTCTTGGTTGGGTTAATTTGCATGCAACTGCTCTGATTGGCTGGTAGGTGTGGCTTAGGTGTCTCAGAGTGGTGGTCAATTTGAATATTACTCTTTTATTAGATTAGATTGCCTCCAAACAGTCATTGAGCTTTTCCTCTGCCAGATGCTGGGGATAACAACAAAATTGACAGAGACTTTGTTCCCAAGAGGCTCATAAGCCACGGTTCCTCATGTCAGATGATGGAGGCTATGGGTGCCAGGGTGCCTAAAAGAGTTGGTGAAAACTTCCCAGGGAGGTAGACATTGCTTTGTGCAGAAGATATCCAGGTGAGGGAGTCAACACAGGGACTAGCAGGGGCAGGGTTCTGTCAGGGTGTGGCAGGGAAGACATGAGGTTAGAATGAGGATGGGGCAGAGTCTGAAATCAGGACTTCATGAGCCTGGCTGGAATTTGGATATTATCCTTTGAGTGGGCAAGTGGGATTTAACAGAGTGTTATGTAGGATGTTACTTCTCCCAAAGGATGGGAATGCTGATGCAGAATGCTTCTACCCACACAGTGGTTCTCAACCTTCTGGCCCTTTAAATACAGTTCCTCATGTGGTGACCCAACCATAAAATTATTTTCTTTGCTACTTCATAACTGTAATGTTGCTACTGTTATGCATCGTAATGTAAATGTCTGATATGCAGGATGGACTTAGGCGACTCCTGTGAAAGGGTTGTTCAACCCCCAAAGGGGTCTCGACTCACAGGTTGAGAACTGTTGTCCTAACACCTCCTTTTCTTTTCCCCCTCACTTCTCTCTCTACTTCTATTGCCCACCCACCACCATTTTTAGTGTTGTTGTTTCTGGTAGAGGAAAGCTCCGGGGTGAAGGGATTAATTAGGATGGATTTAATGGAGGGAAAAGAAAAAGAGACATTCGAGGGTGGTGGAAATATTGGGGATGCTGGCACAGGGACTAAAGTGCATAAGGAGCCAATGCCTTGTGGTCAACCACAATAAAATCAGAATGAGGTATGATTTCATGACAACTCGATACCTTATCCACATACTCTGATGTCTATTATTGTAGATGGCAACACAGCAAATGTTGAACTACTGGAAACAGACACATACTCTCACATTGCTTTTCCACAAGATGATAGGCAAAAAGAAAACTCTTTAAGAGTTTGGGGAGAAAGTCCTTTATCCAATTATTCAGACAACCATCTTCTATCTACACTTTTATTTTATACCCCCTTTACACCTGTTTAATTAATCCTAAACACAATGCTGACTGCTAATTAAACAGCCCTGAAAGTGACTGACTGAAGGTAGTAATTTGAGATAATTAGTTTTGGGTTCAAACACTCAATTTTCACACATCGTGCTCCTTTTTAGAAAGGGGTGGCTCATTATTATAGGCAGGGTGGGGGCTGCGTAAGGCATTTCACTGATGGACTCTGAGTAGCTAGCTCCTCAGCTATTGGACTCAGAATAATCCTCTGTGAAAGGTAATTCAAAGAAGGTTAACAAAAGAATGATTCTTAAGGTGTGAGCACAGCAAAAGGAACCAACGCAGGATGAGGAAGTGCTCAGGTACCAGCAGCAGTGGCAGGACCTGAAGGACAGGGTGGAGAGTGGTCCCTGGAACCTGGCAAGAGCTTTAGCTGTGGATGAGGTTCAGGTAGAGAAACACCAGGTTGGTGGAAAAGAGACAGGGAAATCAGTGCTCTGACTCCTGTGGGACTCACCGAAAGCTTGAGGCAAGGGACCCAGGTGCTACAGTCCTAGAGCACCTCCTAGGACAGGCAGCAAGCAGGGCAGAGAAGGCATGGCAAGGGAAGATGCCATATCATTTGCTGTAGAATGCTCCCCTATGCGCACGTGCACACACACACACACACACACACACACACACACCACATTCATCTTCACAGAATTCCTCCCAAAGTGAAGGTCAAGCTGAATACTTTTCATTGGAACACAGAAATGCACATGCTCTTGATCTTTGGGAAAGTTTTACCTAGTGAGGGGTAGATCTCACTGAGTCATCTACAGTCTACTTCCAAGGTCCTCTAGAAGCAAGCAAAAAAAGGTGAAAAAGGCCAAGCTTTGGTGTGTGTTAGACATGTGGAGGTGTGTCCTTGCTGAGTAGTCATGGATTACAAAGGCACAAGGACTAATAGCCTGCTGAGAGGTGGCCAATATATCTGGCAGAGAAAGCAAAGGAGGCAGGACAGACTCGTTTATGTGGACCCACAGTACTAACAAGCACATTAACTTGGTCCCACTAGGATATTAGGATCAGGAAGAATTGGGGGTTACATAGGATAACTCATTGTTGTAGTCAGTATGGAGAGATACAGGTTGTACAGAAGCTGGATGGACCCTGTAGCACCCTGGAGAGCTCCAAGCACATTCTTTCACTTCTGCTTCCTTTGTAACTCAGGCTTTTATTAAATCTTGAGAAGTTCAGTGTCACTTCACAGGCCACCATATGGAGCAGGACTCTCTAGATCAAAGGAACCCAGATGCTGAGAGCTTTACACAGATGTGAAAAGAAAATCAAAACCATATATGGATTGGGAATCATTGGCAGGGGGTGGTGGGTGAGTGTGCAGGCCTGTATGGGAAGATGGAACTGCGGGCTGTCTGACATAAGGGCACTGATATTGGCTGCAGGATCTGGTGGGGAGCACAGTTAATTGTTTGAGGTATGAGCCAAACTTGCTTCTTCAATGAAGCACCCTGAGTTAGGGCACCTTGTAGTCATTTTGGCCTCTGAACTGTCACACCTCAGCCTGGTGGCAGAGGGGTAATGAGATACACAGTTACACAGCTCACCCTCCCAAACTGGCCCTCTCTTTTTACTCTTTATCGTTTTCTTGGGTGAGTTCACACTTAACTACCACCTTCAGTGTGTTCCCACCTTTCTTCTCCTTCAGTCCCAAAGACACACTTAAACTCCAGATCCCCCAATACTATTGCCCACTATTGAGTGGCTTTCATTCATCTCACTAGAATCTCAAAAGAGGCAAACCAAAAGTTAGACTTATTTTTTGTGTGTGTGACAAATCTCCTTTTTAAAAAAATCTATCTTGGTAAAAAGAAAATACCAGGGATCTTAGTGGACAAAATCATAGAACCGAGTCATTCCACATTTATCCTCCTCACCTGCACCTTTCCTTGTCTTTCAGATACATGTAGGTTCTACACCTTTCCTTTCCCCCTTCACCATCCAGTTTCTATCCAGCTTTGCAGTTTTATCTCCTGGCATTCCTCCCCTTGTGCCCTGCATTCCTGCCACCTGGAAAGCTGCAGTTGCTGGGGTCTGCCATGCCTTTGCCCATGCTGTGCCTCTGGAGATGCTGTTCCTGTGGCTGCCATATCCTGTTCTGCCTTGTTGGCCAGATCCCCTGCATCTCCAGCACCCCGTCCGGGCCTCATGTGCTTCCTTGTACTTCTCTAGAAGCATGTTTTCTTCTGTGAGACTGAGAGTCCTCACCTGGATATATGAATGGATGTTACATTTTAAAGGTTTTTTAGGGGGAGATTTGTGGCATGTATTAATTTGTTACTCCGTTTGAATATAGTTAGGAGAAACGACCTAGGATTTCTAGTTTTGAAAATCTTCTAGCAGTTCACCCCCTTTATATCAGGAAGTCTGCTTTCCCAGAGAAATTATTGTATGGGTTCCTCTTTTGTAACGTTCTTTGGGGAAGTCGGAAGAATGTTTTTATTAGAAGATACATGGTTGGCTATTCCCAAAACTTTTTGTGGTACTCAAATTTATATTAATAATCAGTGACCAGACTTGCAAAGCGATTTATCTCTTATGTAAAAGGCCCGTAGCTGGATGCAGTCACGCTGCCACAGATGAGCAGTTGCTCTTGCGGCAGACGGGGTGGGGCCCAAGGTACCAGCCGCGGAGAGCTACCAGTGGCAGAGGGCAAGGTGGCCAACTGAGGCAAGCTGAAGCGAGCTACTCGCGCGTGGTACTCGCTGGGCCTCTAATTTAAAATAATTTATCAAAAATATAATCTTAAAACTGAAATATTAATGTACAAAAATATCTCATATTAAAATCTGTTTGTCATTGTGTAGCCTTTCTGTCCTAAAGCTAAAGCAATGTCAGAGGTTGACCTTTTCTGTACCTGCACTGCTGCCTCATTTCTGCACAGATCTTATCACATACAGAACAAAAAAGCAGCAACAACAGCAACAAGCACAAATATTTTGCCTTGTTTTCAGAAACAATGGAATCTGAAGCAAAACTACGTTCTTTCTTAGAAATGTACTTTGAAAGTGAGCCTACAGACCAAAGGAAAAGACTTTCTAATTACATTGCTGCTCACAAGGCCTTATTTCAGCTTCAAGTTGCTGTATCTAGGTTTCTGACATAGTTTTGGCTGTCCAGTCTCTTGTGATTACCCATCATTCCGCACGCTTCCTCACGGATTGAAATGACCTGTCATTTGTTTTGCAGATACCTCAAATCAGCTATGCATCCACAGCCCCTGAGCTAAGTGACAACACCAGGTATGACTTCTTCTCTAGGGTGGTCCCGCCTGACTCCTACCAAGCACAAGCCATGGTGGACATTGTGACGGCCCTGGGGTGGAATTATGTGTCGACACTGGCTTCTGAGGGCAACTATGGAGAGAGCGGTGTGGAGGCGTTCACTCAGATCTCCAGGGAGATCGGTAAGCATTTCGTTATCGGATGTTTGTATTTGGAGGTGACCGGTTGCAGGAGTCCTGTCACCTCCAAACGCTTTCTGATCTGCATGGAGTAATTAGAGCTCCTACAGATGCGTGACCTGGGCTGTCCACTTGAGGGGGAAGCTGGGTTTATTATAAACGTTTGTGTTGTTCATGGTCCATCAAGGTGACACTTTGGTGCTAATTCAGGAAATAGAGCTTCTGACTCAGGCAGACATTTTTTAAAAGTTGTCTGTTTTGACAAGGGAGTTTGCTGGCGCATAAGAGCCACTGTAAATTTGAATAAATGACATACTTTCTGATTATTCTAGATGGAAGTTTACATTAGCAAGTCATTAAATTAAAAAAAAGGAAGTGAAATTTACATCAAACTCTGGAGGAATTAAGACTGGTAATCATTTTAAAACAATACTGAAGGAACCCCCAAGGCTATGCTTTAGTGATATTCTGATGGTCATATTTGACTTCTTGCATTTTTAGTCTTACCTTAAACACGGAAGCTTACTGTGGGGTGAAGGGCAAACTGTGAAAATGTGGGTGAGAATAAGGTGCTCTGAACGCCATTCTGGGCTTTTTCAAGATGCTTATCCAAATCTCTACAGGCGTCTCACCAGGTACGTGTTTACTTATGAGGTTGTAAATCCATCCCACCATGTAGGAAAGAAGCAGAACAACACAAAACACACTTAGAGGACAAACCTTATTGCTTATTGGTCAACAACACAACTTAGTCATTGAAGGGAGATATTTGTTACTTAACAAATACTCTTAAGAACTACTGAATAAAATTTACATATTTTTCCTCTGAGTGTAATATTTGTGGAAAAAGTAAAGTGCCTATTAGCTATTTTGAACTTGAAAGAAGAAACTATATTGATAATTTCTTGTCTTTCTTGGAGACGTCAACTCAGGAAAAGATCATGGGAGTGATTTGAATTTATCTATAATTAGCAAGGACAAAAGGTTATTGGAATAATTTATTGGAATAAGGTCTTCTCTTGAAAGATTTTCAGATGCCTGGGATCTGTTTTGCATGTAATAGGGCATGAAGATTTATTTGACACATTATTTGGTATGTTTATAATTTGTTCTAGTGCCATGTGGTTGCATAAAAGCTAGAAAAGGTGAAAAGGCCTGGTGTTGCTGGACAGATTGGATTCATTGATTTAATTGGCCAATTATTCACACCTGTTGTTAAGTGTCCACAATGATAAAATGTTTGCTCTTTGGAGTTTAAAATTATATCATTATTGCTATAAAAATGATTCAAAACACTTTAAATGCTAGCAAGTTATATTACCTTCTTGGATAAGAATGCCAAGTTTATCTTTAGAGGAAATACTCACTAAAATGAAAATAATAGCTTCTGAATTAGGATTAATGTATTATTTATGCAGTGGATGTCAGTTCTCACCAGACTGGTAATTCAACAAGAGAAAGGGAACTAATAGAATATGTATTGAAATTCTAAGACTTCTGTGGGGATCCTATGTACTCTTCAACAACAGGACACATTTTGTGTGCATGACACAGATGACTATGAGAAATTAAATATGGGACATAATCTCCAAGTTGTTGGAGAATCTGATAGAATGCATTGTTCTAAAAGTTAAGTGCAATTGTAGTTTTATTCTTTTGATTAAAAAATGCAGTACTAGTTTCAGTTTTTATGGAGCATTCCTGACTTTGGTAACACTGTCACATAGAAGGATTCAGATGTGCCATTCATTATTCCCATTTCTATCTTAGTCATTGCTATAGGAGAAAACAATTTTAGTGCGTTGTGTATGCTCCTTATGAGTGCAATGTGTTTCTTCTATGTCGATCCTTTCAGTATTCTGAGACTTGATTGGCTGTCCATTCTATTTCTGTTCTCACTTATCTGGGGGTGGTGGAAGGCTGGATTGTCCATTAATATGCAGAATGCTGAAAAGGCCAAATTAGTATCACACTAGAATATGCCATGGAATATATTAAATATCAAAATCATTCCTCATTTTAATGACAAAGATTTTATCTAGAACAGAAATAGCTGAAAATGAAACCTTTTACATGACAATGATATTAATGGGGATGGCAAATGGTAGCAACTTAACCCCATTCTGAAGTGAACTGATGGCTCTAATGAAAATTCATAAGTTCTGTAACATTTGCTTCTCTTACTGTACTATCAATGACATTTTTGTCACCATGTTAATCGTGTGTTTTCAGAAATTTTAGTATCTTGACTTGGGAGTCAAGTAATAAATTTATTTTCTGGAGTGTCTGCCTATTAATAAAATTATATATTTTCCCAACTCTTATAAATTTTCCTGTACTCTGTTCTGAATTTCTCCCTTCAGCAACATTCATTACTAAGAAATTTCAATGTAAATTGAGGTTTCCTATGTTTTAGCTCTGATTAATTTAGACAAATCATGGAATATAGTGAAATGAAAATCTGTTTAGTGATAAATTGCTTGTATAGTTTGATTAGAACATTTTTCATTTTGACACAACCTGAGACTTGGGCTCGTGTCTTTCCTGAATCTTGAAGAAAGTTATGAGTAAGTGATGGTCATGAACAGAGTCACCAGTGATGGTTCTTCTCTAGTCAAGATCCTTCTGAGGGAGACAGGGACCGGAGCTATTTGATCAAATAAAGACAAACAGCTTCTTGGTACCACAGCTGTTATAATCTCCACCCAATGCATCCTTTACTGCAAGATTTTCACTGAAGAAAGCAACAAAATATATTTGAGATCAGCAAATAGCACAATTTGACTGAAGCATAGTTTGTATAGTGAGGTATGGGAGACAAAATAAGAAGGCTTGACATGGACATCTCGTTGAGTATTTCACTTCACAGGGTGGTAATTTTATTTTTGATGTGCCAGACAATGAAGGAAAATGCTGAGGAGCAAAAGATATACCAGGATTTAAGATTGTGCAAATGAGAAGTGGAAAAAAAGGGGACCAGTTGAGAGGCCACTGCAATGTCAGTCTCAGTCTGCTAAGTAGGAGAAATGGGGAGATGTTGGACACAGCCTACAAATTATGTAGGAGATGTAATGTACAGAATTGTAGTTATAGTTAATTATTAAGAGAGTTGATTTAAGTGTTCTCACCACACACACAAAATAGTAACTATATGCAGTGATGAATATGTTAACTAGTTTGATTGCGGGAATCACTTCACAATGTTTATGTATATCAAAATGTCATGTGTACACCTTATATTTATGCAATATTTAGTTGTCAATTATGCCTCAACAAAGCTGGAAAAAATTAAAATGGTATAAATGAAAAAAAAAAAAGGCGTGGGAATAATGGCCAAGACTTAGCAATGGAAAGTTAAGAGGGTGGCAGAGCTTTCTCTTCTCTTTTTAAAAAATTGTCACCTGAGGATATTTTTTCCATTGATTTTTTTTTTAGAGAGTGTAAGGGAGGTAGAGTGGGAGAAAGAGAGAGAGAGAGAGAGAGCAACAGAGTGAGAGAGAGAATCATCAATGTAAGAGAGACACGTCAGGGTTGCCTTCCACATGAGCCCTGACAGAGGCTGGGGGTCAAACCATTGACTGAGGTACATGCCCTTGACCGTGAATCAAACCCTGGACCCTCTAACTATTGAATCACACTGGCTAAGGCAAGTGTTCTTTTCTTTCGATGAGTTTATGGCCATGGGAGGGCCCTCAGTCCCCTGAAAAATATTTTCATGATGGGAGATGGTAGGAGGTCTTGTGGAAAAATTCAAGGATATCGAGCAGATTTTCATAAGAGAACAGGAACTTTTATGAGTGGAATAGCTGTTTGTGTGTGTGGTACAGAGAATTAAGTAGTGTCCTTGAGAGGGGTTATATTATATAGTGCTGCCATAACAACATATCAAAAACCAACAGAAATGTATTGTCTAAGTGCTGGAGGCTAGAAATTTGAAGTCACAGTGTCAGCAAGGCCATGTTGCTTCTGGAAATTGTAGGGGAGAATTCTCCTTGCTTCTAGCTTGTGGTGTTTGCTATTAATCCTTAGTATTTATTGGCTTGTAGACATATCACTCCAACCTCTGCCTTTGTCATCACATTTCTCCCTTCTCCCTTCTTGTGTATTCTCTTCTTTTAAGGTTGCCACTCCTGTTGGATTAAAGACCCATCCTACTCTAGCATGACCTCATCTTAACTAATTACATTTGTGGTGAACCTCTTTCCATAGAAGGTCACATGCTGAGGTACTGGGGTTAAGATATCAGCGTATCTTGTTGGGAGACACACTTTAATACCCATTAACAGGGGGGTAATAGTGAAGAAGGGTGTTCTTAGGGAGATAATTTCCAGTGACAGGGGTGGAAGTTAGACCAGAAAGACAACAGACTAGCAATAAAGATGAGACTGAATTTTGTTAATGGAAAAGCCTGTAATATAACCAGTTCTGAAGTTCCTTTGGAGTGTTACAGAATTCTACTCTCCCAATCCTGACTGCTTGGGTAGATTGAGTTATCTAATGGATAATTCAGGGTTCGAGACTGGGGGAAAGTGGTAGGATCCCAGTGTCTGACTTTCTCATGATCATAGGTAGTCAAGAGGTTCCCAGTAGGACTGCAATGGGCACTTCCTGTATAGTGGTGCACTGGCTCTTCAAACCCCCTGTCTTGTGTAATTCCAGGATGCTGTGCTTTTTGATTACACTTGGAAAATGATGGACATCCAGAGTTCTTCCTGGCCTAGTTTATCTTCATGTGCCACTTTGGTTTCTTTTGGCTTGAGGGAAGGATATAGCTTAGTTGCTGAGGGATGTTAAGACTTAGCTATCACCCATCTTACACACCCTCACTTGTTAGGACCATAGTCCAATATTTATGTCTTATTTTAATTATCTGGTGTGATGTTTTCATTGATATTGTCATAAAGAGGATAATATAGGCTCATGCTTTTCCATCATAAGCTCTGGGGCTTGTAGCTTGTGACTCAGGCAATGACTTTCTTGAGTCTTTATTTTATTTATTTATTTATTTATTTATTTATTTATTTATTTATTATTATTTTTTTTATTCTTTTTTTTCCCTTGAGTCTTTAAACAGGTTATTTCACTTCTTTATTTTCCCTTATTGTATTATTTTAAAAAAGAAGACAGGATAATAAGTTTTAATACTACCACTGTAATTATAAGGGGCTAGGAAGCTAACGCTTGATCTTTGAAGATAAAAGGGGTTTGTGAAAGCATTATATTTCTTTCCATGTGGATTTGCACAGTGTGGCAACACCTCCTTTACCAGTCATCACATTTATGAAAGATTTATTGAAGATGACAGACCTGTAAGTCATCATCACATATTATGAGGGGCAGAGTAGACCTGATTCTGTCAAATATTCAACCATATGTGACTTTTTCTCCCTAATTTGCAAATGCTAGAAGCTTCTGACTATTGTCTGACATGTGTTTAGAATCTTAAAATCTCAGATTTGGAAGGGACCACAGAGGTCATGGAATTGGCATAGTCTGTTTGAAATATTAATGCTATAGACCAATTTACTTAATTCATTTTTTTGTATATAAAATTACACTTGCCAAAATGTTTAATAGTGAATTATTTTTGGTGAGGGTCAAACAATAACGTGAGGAAAATTCATTCCTGTTATGCAATTGAAAAGTGCCTTCTGATCATATTTTTAAACTACCTCAGTACTGTATTAAAAGAAAGCATTTTTACCCTCTTGGGTTATAAACAAGAACTGAGTTTCTATGAACTGAAATGGATTCATTTCAAGATTAAAACAAAGTATTTTCAATGACACAGAGAAAGGAATACATAAAGAACAGCCTTTTCCTTCAGATGTGCAATGCTTTGGAAAAATGACTTCCAGCAGGCAAAAATCAATTTGACAGAAGTATTAATGTTGTAAAATACTGTGGATGAAAGGAAACATTTTAATTCAATTGAAAAATTTTACTTTATATTTCTACAGCTGAGTTCCATTGATAACACCACATTTCAAGTTGCAAATTACATTTAATTAATATTAACACCAGGTAATTGGCACGAAGAACTTCAAAGGAGGACTGAGGAAGTTGCAAATTGGAACTGCGGGTGCCATGGTTATGCTGAAGCTTCATAGGGGCCCAAAGAAAGTGTATATGATTTTTACAATTACTGCAGAACCTGATCAAATAGAGCGTCATTTCAAAGCTATTCGTCACCCTCACCTTTCTTACTATTGAGGACTTAGGAACTGCTAAGTAGCAACGGCTGCTGTTCATGTAAAACAGCAAATAGCATTTGATAAATGCTTTCAAACCTACAATTCTAATGCTGTCATTAAGTGTTCAGTAAACCATGACAGCTTGATGCCGTGTAACCTACCTTGGAGTCAAGAACTTCTTAAAATCCCTCTTCTTCAAGCAGGAGACTTTGAGGATTAATTTCCTTGTCTATTAAATGGGAGGCCTCTGCTCAGTGATCATAAACTGATAGAATACTCGTAAATGCGCTTCATAAACTGGAATGTGCTATGTGATACCAGGTATTGCAAGTGTGAATATGGATCTTTTTCACTCTCAGTGTGTGGCAAAGCTGTATGTTATTATGTGGGTCGTAGAAGTACTGCCTGCTGCCGTGGGATAAATAGCCAGAGGGCTTTGCTCGATTTGTTACCTACCTTTACTTTTAGTCATAGTCTGTCTGAAAGGTCAGAGAGGAGGATTGTGAGTGGCTCAACCACTTCTCTGTTCTCCCTACTAAGTTCTCCATAACCACTGTGGTAGGTGTCCTAGCCTGATTTATTCCTGTCATCCCTGGTCCCCAAATTTACTTATCCTGTCACCTGACAGCTGTCCTTGCTCAGGTCTGATCATTCAGTGCCATTGGAAAGGGTAGAGATCAGGACAAGTGTGGGCTATCTTGCCTTGTCCTTAGCGATGTCCTCCTGTAAGTCTCCCAGCTGTGGCACCACTTGTCACTGTGATTGTAATGCAATTTCTCTGTAGATGTCTTCCCCCAGAATTTGTTTTTTTTTTCAGTGGAGGGACCCCTGGTATGCAGCAGAGTGCCTTCATGAACATCTGTTGAATGGCCATTGTCCTTAGATTCCTGGTTGTGCTGGTATCATGAGCTTGGAGGTCAGGCTTGCTCTGGCTCTGGAAACTGAAGGTCAGAGAGGTTTTCAACAATGACTTATGCATTTTATGTGCTAATGTGTAACTATAAGGGAACTCAAGGAACATCCATACTGTTAAAACTTAGAATTCATTTAAAAAATTACTGGCAAACACCAAAGACTGTAACCTGGAGGGTCATCCCACCCCCAATCCCTCAGGCCAGAGAATGCTGTGGAATGGTTAAGAGCATCTTACCGCTGAGTTTGAGTTCTAGATATGTCATATCCTAGCTATGAGACTTCAGGTGAACTACTTAATCTTCTGCCCCAATTTCCTTATCTGTAGAATGGGGATAACAACTGTATTAGCACTGAATGAAAGCATCATTACAAAGATGGCTCCTGGTGAGTGCTCAACAACTTCTGACTCAGGACTATGTTAGAAGCCCATCTTCACCAATGGCAACTAAGGAGTGGTCTTATTGCCCTGAGCCTGTATCCAGTTTGCTCAATGAGCAGATAAGAAGGCAGAGTGAGGCCTAAATAAGTGCTTAATTAAAGATAGGTAACATCTCCATTCCTGAAACTTGCTTTCCATCTCCTAGCAGTAACAAATCCTATGCTATTTTTTTCTTAGCATGACTAATATGCTACACGGAATAGTGTTGGCGCCTAATTGAATGCATGAATTAATTAAATACTAGTCAATGTTGGCTCACCAAATCTGCCTGTTCCTCTTCCTTTTTGAACCTTCTAAATACTAACCAATTCAGCCAGCATTTACTGTGCACTACCATGTATCAGGTCACACTGGGCTAGGTTTTCAGGATACTATGGTCACTGTGTATCAGAGGATGCAGAGATGCAAACAAATAATTACACATGGATGTGGCCCTTGCCTTAATGAAGGCATCGTTGAGAGGCATTGCCTGAGAACACCCTGCCTGAGGCAGGACATTCTGCAACACATGTAACAAAAACACCTGGCATAAGTCAGTGGAAGGTGGCAGGTGGACTTCAAGCTCAAATAAGGTATACCATGTGATGTGAAAACAATTAATTTCATTAACTTCAACAGAAACATTGATTTTTGAGAAAAGAGGCAGCACCAAAAATTGAATATAGACTATGATGTCAAGTTTGTAGTGTCATGTATATTTGTGAAATGTTTAATATGTGTAATATATATATATATATATATATATATATATATATATATAGTTTTTGACAATTCTTTTTTCTCAATCTGCTGATGACTACTCAGATGCATCCATTTATAGATAGTGTAATGATGTCCTATAGTGTTGACCCCTGTCCTCCCTGATCACTCCCACCCAGCATCACACTTGCCTTGGAAGCAGTTTCAGTTTTGTTCAGTTTATGAGTCAGAGCCAGGAAAGTGCCCTCTTTTATTTCCCTTTCCAAAGTCATTTCCTTGTTAAAGCCATTTTGTTTGGAAACTCCAGAACTAGATGCGAGCTTTTTGGTGCAATCTGTACTGTGTTGACAGAGAACATAATGTACAAACACCTTCTGCAGAAATGAAGCAACAGTCATGTCTGTGTGTCCTCAAAGAGTCGGCCTGAGAATTCATGTATTTTCCCGGTTTCCTTCATAACTTAAGCAACTAGAACCATAATTACGGTTTTCTTGAAAATATCGGGCTCAAATGGAGTACAATCAGAAGGCTATCAGATGAATAGCTTATTGAAAGAGGTGCCATGATTCCCAGGGTTATGTCCCGCCACAAAACCGGCTGCACGGTCTTTGTTCTCCAACATCTGCATGTTTGACAGATACTGGGTTCTTCCGATGTTACTTGACGGAGAGCCATTTCATGATACATTGGACCCCCCCCCCCCCCCCCAGGAGACAGGGGAAAGGAGAGAAAGTGCAACTCGAGTCAGCACATTTTGTTTCTTGTTAACAGCTCTGGGAGGAGGTTTGCTCAGGAAAGAAATTTTAAGTAATGATTTAAACATATCTTCTGGCAGTTGTAGCCGTGAAAAAAAATAATGCCCCTTGCAGATACACTTCGCAGGCAGTGGTACTCATGGCCATGGCACCCTGGGGCCACATTTGCATCTGTATCATGGCTGGCATGCACATAAGAGGCTATTAAGGGAAAGAGGGATGTACTGAGGACATTACTAGCCTTGTGTGTTTGATGTTATGGAGGGCAAGCACTGTGTTCCCCTTCAAAAGGACGCTTGACGTTATGGCCAGAAGGAATCCTATGTTAGATGGAACTATTTGTGGAAGTTGATGTGACATTTCATTCAACAAAATTTGAGCACCTACTGTGTGTTGGGGCCCCATTTTAGGAGGTTAGGGATTAGGAAATTAATGAGTCAGACCTGATTCCTGCCCCTGTAGGATTTCCAGTTACTCTTCTTTCTTTACATTTCTCGTGTCCTTTTAGTCTGCTATCTCAAGGCTATGAGAATTCAACCTAAACCCACATTGTGAGATGCCTTGGACCAGGAGTCCACAAATATGGTAAGAGAGGGCCTAGCTCTGTCCCATCAACAACTTGACCCCATGGGTGATGTGAAGGTGCCAGGGTTCTATTAAGGTACCCATAGAGTGCTGGGGAAGGTCATATACTTGAAGGAACAAGTACAGGATGTCCACCAAAAATGTATAAACACTTTAATAGCTAAAAGCTCAATTTTGGGGTTTGGAGCTTTTGGAGTTCTGTCCTCAGGCTATGCTGCAGGCAGGCGGATGCATAGCTTGGCCGAGGTTGTAGGTGGGGCAGGGTGTGGTCTCAGAATCGCTGTGGCGGAGCAACCTGCAATGGCTGCCACTCCCGCTGACTCGCAGCCTCTCCCGGACCTGGAGCCTCCAAGCCCTGGGGTCTGCATGCCTCTGAGTCCCCGAATCTCCATGTCAGTGATCACTGCAAACAGCTCTGCTAGAACGCCACTGATCTTCCACCCCATTGCCGGAAAGCCCGCACTGCATTCAGTGCAACCCCGGAGTTTATAATCTCCTTCCAAACCTCGGATCCAGGCACAGCCGCCACCCTTTCACCCACGCTGCCGCTTCTGTTCTGCGCCTCCGTACCTCTCATTTTTGGCACCGGGAGCCTCTACCCAGTCTCAATGCACTCCTTTTCCTGATTTCTAGTTGCAAAGCTTCTCCTCCCTTGGTTCCAGAGGATGGCCTTTCACTGTATAGTTGTTTTTCTACAATGTAGTTGTGGAGGCTGTGCATATAGGTACACACCTCATGCCGCCATCTTGAGGAGAAAGGCCTGCTGGTCTTTTCCTCCCAGTGATATCTCCCAGTGATAACTGCAACAAGACTGTGCACCCAGCCTTCAAAGGAGTACAACAAGAGTGTCCACCCCAGGTGATTGGGGAGGCTGAATCACTGGGCCATATATAGGACACCTAGCACAGAAAACCAAAATGCGGAGACTAAGAAACAGATCACAAAAGACAGAAATGGAGGAACGCAAACTACTGGATATAGAGTTCAGAACTATGCTTTTAAGGTTTTTCAAGAATTTTCTAGAAGCTGCCGATAAACTCAGTAATATTATGCAGAGATCCATCACCAGACTAGAGGTTTGCAATAATCGAGTCAAAGATTTGAAACATGAAAAAGAAAAAAGCACCCAACTGAAAGAGAAAAAAGAATTCAGAAGTGTGAAGATAGTGTAAGGAGCATCTGGGACAACTTTAAGCATACCAACATCAGAATTATAGGGGTGCCAGAAGAAGAGAGAGAGCAAGATATTGAAAACATATTTGAAGAAATAATGACAGAAAACTTCCCCTACCTGGTGAAAGAAATAGACTTACAAGTCCAGGAAGTGCAGAGGACCCCAATCAAAAGGAACTCAAGGAGGACCACACCAAGACACATCATAATTAAATGCCAAGGGCAAAAGACAAAGAGAGAATATTGAAAGCAGCAAGAGAAAAGCAGTTAGTTACCTACAAGGGAGTACCCATACGACTGCCAGCTGATTTCTCAAGAGAAACCATGCAGGCCAGAAGGGAATGGCAAGAAATATTCAAAGTCATGAATAGCAGGAACCTATAACCAAGATTACTCTACCCAGCAAGGCTATCATGTAAAATTGATGGTCAGATAAAGAGCTTCACAGACAAGAAAAAGCTAAAGGAGTACATCACTACCAAACCAGGATTATTTGAAATGCTGAAGGGCATTCTTTAAGAAGAAGAGGAAGAAGAAAAAGGTAAATATAAAAAGTATGAACAACAAAGTGACAACAAATA
>PVJC01030340.1:0-21257 GCA_004026665.1 Murina feae | reverse complement strand
CAGATTTCCTTCCCGTTTATTCATAAATGAGGAAAGAGACATATGTAAACACATCCAATTTCCAAACCTCTTTCTAGAACTGCTGAAAAAGCGACTGCTATGAGCTGCGAACATCCACTGCATGACCCCAAAACGTTCCAAGTACTTAAAACACATCTCCCGGCTGCTGAGGTGTCTTAGTGCTTACTTTAAGACCTGGCTTTCACAATTGGCTCTCATAATTAGCATGAGATATGCAGGACATATACAACATTGTGTCTTATTTAGAACAATATTTGAAAAACCTAGATTGTTGTATCGCCTGTTGGCACACCACAGAGCTGGCATTTAATATTTAATAGCTAAGTACACGGATGCTGTTTGAACTGCTGATCTTTAAAGCAGAATCCACTGTAGGTAGGTGTGGATGGATTCTCCTCTACCCTACTTTTCACAATGAAGTTCCAGAAAAGCTGCACCTCCAATGTGAACACTAGGTAAAAAGCAGCCCTAAGGAACAGGGATTTGTGTGTGTGTGTGTGTTTTTTTTTAAAAACACATACTTTTTATATATTTCAGATAGGGAGGAAGAGGAAGGAAGAGACTTAAACATCAATGATGAGAGAGAATCACTGATTGGCTGCCTCCTGCACACTTCCTACTGGGGATCGAACCCACAACACAGGCATATACCCTTGACTGGAATCGAACCTGGGACACTTTAGTTCCAAGCTGGACGCTCCAAATACAGCCAAACTGCCTAGGGCAAAGGAATAGGGTTTTTAACCTTTGTACCATGTTGGCCTTCAACAGTAACCTCCTGACATGGAATAACAATACTGGTACTGGTATTTTTCTCTAGGTTCTGGCAAATCTTCAAGGATAAAGTTTGAAACAACTGGGATATCCATGAAATAGCACATTTACATAAAGCCAAGGTTACCTATTTCTTCCTTTCTCCTACCATATAGTACTGGCTTCCGTAAATAAGTTATAGCTTCTCCAACTGCATTTAAGATATTAAATTATTTACTTATTAAAAAAATTTTTTTTATTGATTTCAGGGAGGAAGGGAGAGAGCGAGAGATAGAAACATTGATGATGAGAGAGAATCACTGATCTACTGCCTTCTGCATGCCCCACACTGGGGATCGAACCTACAATCCGGGCACGTGCCCTTCACCGGAATTGAACCTGGGACCCTTCAGTAAGCAGGCCGATGCTCTATCCATTGAGCCAAACAGGCTGGGGTCAAGATATGAAATTATTTAAATATATGACTTAGTATACCTCTTCAATAGAAGGTATGCTGCACATTATTCTTTAGCTTCCCTTCATATGCTAGATGTTTGCTGCCTTAAAGCCGAAAACCAATGTTCTATGGTGTTAAATACAGCTCCAGGAACACTGCATTTATGGTCATGTGACACAGAACCTCATATTGTTTAGGTGCAAGAAAGAATAGTTTCTTCAGCTAATGTTAAATCATTATACTTAACATAGACTCAGTTAAGTTTAAGCTGCCTAGTGTGAAATAGTAAAAAAAAAAAAAAAAAATACCTTCTTTTACATCTTTTGTGTCTGAATCAAAAAAGGAAAACGTGAACCCGCTGGGCTGCTCGGCCCCCGTCACTGGAGCTGCAGGTACATGAACTTCCTTTGCTTTCTCTTCATCACAGTCCACACAGGCCATGTCTTTCTTTTCATGGCTATCCTTCGTAGTCTGGAATATTTCTTTTAAATCCGTAGTGATGTTATAATACATTTCTTTAGACACCACGGGTAACTTCTCAGCCTCCTCTCTTTTCTTCTTCCGCTTTGCTTTACTGTATTGACACCACAATGAAACAGTCAGTTTTTGAATAGTCTCCAGTAATCAAGAAAGTAAAACATGGACAACAATAACTCCATCCTTTCAAAAACCAGTAGGATCCGCATATATAAAACTCTACTTACAACAGCACAATCACACTCTACCTCTTAACCTGCAAACTACGATTCAGAAAGTACACCTAAGATATCAGCTTTGAGCAAGAAAACTCACTTTCTGTGCCTCCATTATCTCATCAGTAAAATGAACATGTTAAACCAGGGGATTTCTAAGGCGTTTCCAGTTCTAAAGTTCTGTAACTTTTACAAAACTGGTGTAAAAGAATTTAGGTATAATTCTGTTTTAGAAACGAATCATAAACATGCTAAGTCTAGTTTCTTTCAGGATGAAATTTGTAAATTACCATAAGTCTGCTCTATACTTAAGAATATGCTTTTCTCTTGGATCTTAGATAAAAAGTTACATGGCAGTTTCCAATATCAACTTTATAGCTAATAAAAGATTAAAATCCTTCTTCCTATTAGAGCTGACTCTATATATCAAGAGTAATATCGGGCCAAAAATTTAATTACATTACTAAAATAGCAACTAAACAAGATGTCTTAGATGATCATCTTACTGGTGGAGATTATCTCCTAATAAGAAATTTTTAATACTTCCAATCTAGCTATAATTTAAGACAGCCATGCCTCGAATGATAACAAACTCTACAAAACATGGCGTCCTGAAGACAGTCCTAAGTGGTTATCATTGAGCTAGGATGGAGTGGTTTTCAAGAGTTCCTTAAGTCCTTTGATACTTCTTTCTCTAAGAGGTGGGATGAATTCCCCCGACCCTTGAGTGTGGGCTGGACTCCACCTTTCACCTAATGGAATAAGGCAGACGTGGTAGTGTGTGACTAGGGTCCTAAAAGGCTCTTTGATTTCCTCCTTGCTCTTTCCCTCTTCTGGTCATGGAATTTGGGGAACAGCTACCATGCTGTGAGGGAACTCAGATAGCTAAGTGGAGAGGCCAGCGAGGCAAGGAAGTGAGGCTTCCTGCCAAGAGCCATGTGCCTGATCCATCTTGCAAGCTGATCTCAAGCCTCCAGATACTATAGCCCTAGCTGACATCTTGACTCCAACCTCTTGAGAACCCTAACCAGAACTACCTACTGAAGGACTCTCAAATTCCTGACCCAGAGAAATTAGAACCTAATATATGCTTGAGGCTTCAAGCTGTTGAATTTTGAGGCAATCTTTAATATGGCAATACACAACTGGTACAGACTTGGGGACCTGGAAGTAGGATGCTGCTGTAACATAAAGCTAAAACGCAGAAGTGGCTTCAGAGCCCGAGCAATGGGCAGAAATTGGTAGGTCGGTGAGAGTGTCAGCAAAAGCCTGAAGAGCCTTAAGAAGACCATTACTAAGAACCTCATGGTCACTGAAGAGGCTGCGGGGAGGTCGTGCTGAAAAGTGAGTGCTAGTGGGAATGCAGCGACAGAAAGGTTAATAACACTGTCACCTTTATTAACACGGGAAGTAGAAATGTACCTAATGACCAGGTGATCTAGCTAAAGAGATGTCCAGGAAGGTGATGAAGTCATTTCCTGGTTTCTGCTTGCTGTTTACCATAAAATCTGAGCAGACACAGTGAAACTAGAGAAAAAAAAAATTGAAGACTCCTAATCTCAAGAAGACAAATGATATGAAATTTAACAAATGGCTTCTAAGCAAAGATCAAATCTAAGACTCTCAGAAAAAGAAAATCTAAAGCAGGTATTGGCAAACTATGGCACATGGGCTAAATCTAGGTTGCTGTCTATTTATATAAGTACCACAAGTTAAGAATATTTTTTATAGTTTAAAATGGTTGGAAAAAGAACTAAAAGATGATTTCGTGATATTCATAAATAATATGTAATAGATGTGAGTGTCTTATAGTTTTATTGAAATACAAGCTCCCTCATTTGCTACAAAGGCGGAGTGAAGTTACTGCAGCAGACCATCTGACCCTCAGCAGAAAAGTATGTACACTCCATTCTACATATAAGACAAATTCTTTGGTTAAGACACTACACATAGCTCAGACACTTCAACTGTTCCAATAATAAGCCTTAAAAGGAGTTTAAAGATGATGTCTCTTAGCAGAAGACCACAGTACAAAAAAAAAAGCTGACCTCAAAATGATTTCCAATGTGGCTTCTAATTTGTCTAATGGAATGAACCCCAAGAATATTCACAGGAGACTCACCGATATTTTAAGAGGGTTATATTAAAAGAAACACTTATAGCTATTTCCGCTAAGTACAAAGACAGTCAACAACAAAGAGGCTTTCAGACTCCCATATTTCTAGAAGCACCACCTAGTCTGAGACAATTACTCATCCCTGACCACGTAGTTCTGTTGCTTAGGATGTTGTCCGGATACACCAGGTTGCGGGTTCAATGTCCAGTCCGGCACATACAAATATCAACCAATGAAAGCATAAATAAGTGGAACAATAAATTGATGTCTCTCTCTCAAATCAATATATATAAAAAGATGACGCAAAAGACAGAGTCAAGAACTATGGAGAGCTATCTAATAAAAGATCTTGCAACATTTGGCTGCCTAGATTTCACAGCTCCTATGGACCAGTGACTCCTTCTGCCTCCTGTTTTCTCTGCTGAACAGTAGTGCTTACATTAGATTGGTTAATCTCTGCTCATCCCACCATGACATGTTCCCAGATCTTACAATCAAAAGGCCTCACTCAAGGTGCTGTACTAACAACAGGTAAAACTAATCTGCACTTAAATCTTATTTGGAGGACAACATCCTGGATTTTAAACTAATAATGTAAAGAGCTGAAGCGAGAAACCAAGATGGCGGCATAGGTAAACACCGAGTATTGCTGCCTCACATAACCATTTTAAAACCACAATGAAAAGAAAAAATGGACACCACCCAGAGCCACAGGAAGGCTGGCTGAGTGGAAATTCTACAATTAGAAAGAGACTGAGACGCAGAGGAGGTGCGGAAGTAAAGTGCAGAGGTATGGAGGCGCGTGAAGGGGCTCGCAGAAAGGGCTGGCAGTATTTTGTACCAGAGGGAGGCACAAGCTCCCGACGGTTTTGAACTCCAGTTCCAGGCGAGTTTCTGGGGACTCAGACTCATATGAGGAGGAGCTGGACTGTCTGGCACCGGAAGGATCTTCAGAGGGGCTCTCTCTCGGGGGTGCCGAGGGACACTGAGACTTGGTGCCTCTTAGGGCAGGACTGAGAATCAGCCATAGCTGTTTGCTCTGCCCTGTAGATTCCCCGAGACCCTGCCCCACCAAAGCTGCACACAGAGGCTTTTGCATATAAAAGGCTGGGAAACCTCAGGCAGAAGCTAAAACAGCATCTCCTTAGAGTTCCAAAAGACAGTGAACCCAGTGGTCAGAGCGGGACCACCCAGTCTACAACTCCTCAGATCCATAAAGGACACACTTAGGGGGCAGACTCAGTGAGCACCAAAGCCCCACTGAAGAAAGTCTTGCCCCATAAGGGTGTCTCCAGCACAGAAGTTCTCCCACCTGTGAGACACAGCTGATTCTCACAGCCAAGTGGCCTGGAAGTCAATTCCTCTCAGTGATACCAATAGCAATCAAGGCTTAGCTACAACAAGACTGTGTACACACCCAACAAAGCAGTGCACCAAGAGTATCGACCTCAGGTAATTGAGGAGACTGAGCCACTGGGCCTTATAGGACACCTAGCTCAGAAAGCCACTCTATTAACGCAGGGAAGCAGCCAAAATGCAGAGACAAAGAAATAGGTCACAAATGAAAGAAATGGAGGAAAGCAAATGACTGGACATAGAGTTCAAAACCACGGATATAAGGTTTTTCAAAAATATTCTAGAGACTGCCGATAAATTTAGTGAGACCCTCGAGAATATGAAAAAAAGAGCCAGCTAGAAATTAAGCATACGCTATCTGAAATAAAGAATAATATACAGAGATCCAACAGCACACTAGAGGATCGCAAGAATCAAGTCAAAGATATGAAATAAGAAGCAAAAAACACCCAGCCGCAAAAGCAAAAAGAATCCAAAAATATGAAGACAGTGTAAGGAGTCTCTGGGACAACTTCAAGCGTACCAACATCAGAATTATAGGGGTGCCAGAAGAAGAGAGAGAGCAAGATATTGAAAACCTATTTGAAGAAATAATGACAGAAAACTTCCCCTACCTGGTGAAAGAAATGGACTTACAAGTCTAGGAAGCACAGAGGACCCCAAACAAAAAAAATCCAAGGAGGACCACACCAAAACACATCATAATCAAAATGCCAAGGGCAAAAGACAAGGAGAGAATCTTAAAAGCAGCAAGAGAAAAGCAGTCAGTTACCTACAAGGGGGCACCCACACGACTGTCAGCTGATTTCTCAACAGAAACTTTGCAGGCCAGAAGGGAATGGCAAGAAATATTCAAAGTGATGAATAGGAAGAACCTACAACCAAGATTACTTTACCCAGCAAAGCTATCATTCAGAATTGAAGGTCAAAGAGCTTCACAGACAAGAAAAAGCTAAAAGAGTTCATCACCACCCAACCAGTATTATATGAAATGCTGAAAGGTATCCTTTGAGAAGAGGAAGAATAAGAAAAAGTAAAGATAAAAATTATGAACAACAAATACATAGCTATCAACAAGTGAATCTAAAAATCAAGTGAATAAAAAAAACTTGAAGAACAGAAGAAACTGGTGAATAGTATAGAATCAGGGGCATAGAAAGGGAGTGGAATGACAATTCTCAGGGGGAAAGTGGTGTTAGGGGTGTGGGAAGAGACTGGACAAAAATCGTACATCTATGGAGGAGGACAGTGGTGGGGTGGGAACTGGGAGGAGGGGAGCTATGGGGGAAAAAAAGGAACAACTGTAATAATATGAACGATAAAGATAAAAAAATAATGTAAAGAGCTGAGACTTCTGGGGGAGTCTAGAGAGGAGGAGAAAATATTCTGCATGTGGTAGGGATGGAAACAATTTGTGGTCAGAGGGTGGATTGTCCTGGTTTTAAATATATCCACAAATTCCTCAATACTTCTCTCTTCAAGAGATGCCACTTAAACTCCCCATTAAAGTATTAGTTGACAGTGACTTGGTTCAAGAAAATTAAATAAGCCCTAGCTGGTTTGACTCAGTGAATAGAGTGTCAGCCTATGGACTGAAGGGTCCCAGGTTCAATTCTGTTAAAAGGCACATGCTTCGTTTGTGGGCTTGATCCCAAGTGTAGGGCTTGCAGGAGGCAGCTGATCAATGATTCTCTCTCATTATCAATGTTTCTAGATCTCCGTTCCTGTCTGAACCAGAGTATATATATATAAATAATCTAATAAAAGAGTAATATGCAAATTAACAGTCTCCCTGGGATGCCTAAGCCATGCTCACAAGTCAAGCCACACCCACCAGCCAATCAGAATGGCTGTATGCAAATTAACCCAGCCAAGTCGGTGGCCAGCAGCCATGGAGCAGGCTTCTGTTGCAACAGCCTGCTTAGGCTGGCTGAGCCTCTGCTCATGGTAACAATGTTTCAATAATAGAAGCCATGGAGCTGAAACAAACAGGAGGCTTCCTTACCTGCCTAGGCCTTGGCTCAAAGCAATGGTGTTTCAATTATAGAAGATAAATAAACCCCAGAAACTTGATTCCAGCCAGCCTCGCTGGGACCTTGGGTAAATAAGAGCTGTGGCCAGATTGCAAACAGCCATCAGCCCCTCACCCAGGCTGGCCAGGCACCCCAGTAGGGTCCCGAACCCTGAAGGGACTTTGGGCAGTCTGAAAACGGCCCTTAGCCCCTCATCCAGGCTGGCACAACCCCATGGGGTGAGGGTCTCCATTGGGGGGCTTGGCCAGCCTGCAAACAGCCATCAGCCCCTCACCCAGGCTGGCCAGGCACACCAGCAGGTGGACAACCCCCAAGGGGTCCCAGACTGCGAGAGGGCACAGGCTGGGCTGAGGGACACCCCGAGTGCACAAATTTTTGTGCACCAGGCCTCTACACTGGGGGTGTGCCAGCCTGGGTGAGGGGCTGAGGGCCGTTTTCAGGCTGCCCAAAGTCCCTTCAGGGTTCAGGTCCCTACTGGCATGCCTGGCCAGCCTGGGTGAGGGGCTGAGGGCCGTTTTGAAGCTTCCCACAGCCCCTTCAAAGTTAGGGTCCCTACTAGGGTGCCTGCCCAGTCTAGGTGAGGGGCTGATGGCTGTTTGCAGGCTGGCCACAGCTCCCATTGACCCAAGGTCCCAGCAAGGCTGGCTGAAATCAGGTTTCTGGTTTTTTTTTAATCTTTTATAATTGAAACTTTGTTGCCTTGAGCAGAGGCCACAGCCTGCATAGGCAGGCAACTAAGCTTCCTTTTGCTTCAGCTCTGTGGCTTCTATAATTGAAACTTTGTTGCTTTGAGCCAGCCGAGGCAGGGAGTTTCCTCCAAACAGAAGCCTCCCGTTTGCTCTAGCTCCGTGGCCGCCATCTTGGCTGGGTTAATTAGCATATCCCCACTCTGATTGGCTGATGGGCATGGCTTAGGTCTAATGGAGTGAGGTCAATTTGCATATTACTCTTTTATTACATATTAAAAAAAAAGAAAGAAGATTAAATAAGACTGATGTGTCAGTGTGTGACTTCTAAGACTAGGTCATAAACTACACTATGGCTTCCTCCTTTTCGTTTTCAGTCACATGATCTGGGGAAGCCAGCTGTCAAGTTACAAGGGCACTTAAGCCGTCTAATAGAGAGGCTAACAAAATAAGGAACTGGCCAACAGCCATGTGAATGAGCCATCTTGGAAGCAGACCCTACAGGCTCAGTTAGACCTTCAGAGACCGAAGCCTCAGGCAATGTTTTGATTGTCACCTTTTAAAAGTAAGTTTTTATTAATTTTTAGAGCAAGAGGAAAAGAGGAAGAGAGAAATATTGATGTGAGAAAAAAAGTCTATTGGCTGCCTCCCACACGTACCCTGAAGAGATTAAGCCTGCAGCCTGGGCATGTGCCCTGACCAAGAACCGAACTGGCACCTGGACCAGCAACCTTTGGTGTATGGGATGGCAATGAAACAAGTGAGTCACCAGCCAGGACTTAAATTCTGGACACAGAGAAACTTTGAGACAGTAAATGTTTCTGGTGTAAAGGTGCTACGTTTTGGCCAATTTGTTATGCATCAACAGATAAGCCTATATGTAAATAAAAACTAATTTATTATACAAAACATCCCCTACTTAGGTATCATTGTGATAACCTTAAATAACATACAAAGTTTTTATATTGCAGGGAATATTTATGTTGGTTCTACTTTGGTCTGATATGTGATTCTTTTTAAAAGTAATCTTTAGCCCTGACTGGTTTGGCTCAGTGAATAGAGCGTCCGCCTGCGGACCGAAGGGTCCCAGGTTCGACTCCAGTCAAGGGCATGTACCTTGGTTGCAGGCACATCCCCATTGTGGGGTATGCAGGAGGCAGCTGATCGATGTTTCTCTCCCATCGATGTTTCTAACTCTATCCCTCTCCCTTCTTCTCTGTAAAAAATCAATAATAAAAAAAAAAAAGTAATCTTTAATTTCAGAATAATTTTAAATTTACAAAAAAGTTGAAAAGAAAGTAGTGTTCACCTAGTTTCTTCTCATAGCATCAGCTTAGGTAACTATAGTACAATTACCAAAACTAAAAGGTTAACGCTGTTGCATTACTATTAACGAAACGCAAACTTTATTTTCATTTCACCAGTTTCTCTACAAATGTCATTTTTGTTCCAGGATTTAATTCAGTACACCACATGTCTTTAGTGATAAGCCAGGGGAAGTTACTGTTTGCCTCATGTATTTGGCACATTTAACAAACTGACAGCATATTTATAGGAAAGAGAAGCTCCTAGCACACTAGAGTAGTGGACTGAATGGTTGTTCCCCAGAAGGTATGTTCAGGCCCTAAACCCTGGGACCTGTGAGTATTATCTTCGTTGGAAAAAGGACTTGGTAGAGTAGTTAAGGATCATGTAACAAAGAAACTATCCAGGATTATCCAGGTCAGCCCTAAATGCAATCACAAGCATCTGTATAATAAGGCACAAAGATGACATACAAACAGAAAAGAGGAGGAGGCCATCTGAAGGGGAGGCAAAAGATGAAGCAATGTAAAAAAAAAAAAAAAAAAAAAGGATGAAGCAATGTAGCCACAAGCCAAGGAATACCATATGGACTGCTGGCAGGCACCTGAGGCTGAGAAGGAGATGTGAAACGATTTTACCCGGAATCTTCAGAAGGAATGCAGCCCTGCTAACAACTGTGATTTCAGAATCCTAGCCTTCAGAACTGTGAGAAATACTTTTTGTGGTTTTAAGCTACCAAGTTGGTGGTAATCTGTTACAGCAGCTACAAGAAACGAATGTGCATACGAGGCAGCACGCGAGAGCAGGAGCACATATTATCCTTCACATGCATGACACTCCCATGCCCAAGGTAAGGCTCTCTCCACCACACCCGTAACTCCACTCCTTTTTCTCCTTTGGTCTTAAACTCAATGCAGTGGGAACCAATGGATCGATATTCATTACTATGGACTTCTCTCACTGTTTGCAGTGAGATTAATTCACAGAATCCTGCTATTAAAAGGAGCTTGACTTACCTTTCTTTTGGTTTATCATCTCTCTTTTTTTCATAATTGGCATGGTCATGCCTTGTTGGATCATAGTGTATGATGTCCCTATGTAAAAAAAGAAGTGATAAATTGAAAGAGATAAATCAGAAAACAAATGCAATAAGTTTGTAGCAAATTATAGTTCAACACCAGAACCATTCCACTTTTTGAGCAAGACAATGCTATACAAACAATATCAAAGAAAAATCTCATTAGAAATAATATTTTAAATTCTCTACTTTTAAGTTTCGCTGGACCTTTTTGTTAATATTAAACATTATTTTAAACATACTAAAATATATAGAAATAAAATGACACACTATTGGGGTCTGCATAAAATATTTCAGTGGGTAAAGCAAGGGAAAGTGAGTAAAGGTAGAGTAAAGAATGCTGGTCATATGTTGGTAATGCAGAGGCTGGTATACAAGGATTTCATTACACTAGTTTCTTTAAATTACATGTTTAAAATTATCCATGATAAAGAATTCTATTGATAACACTTAATGGAAGCAATGCTGCTATGATATCTAAGAGCACAGACATAGAAATTATTTTAGATTAATTCCTTAAAATTGAATCATTGGGCCAAAGGCAGGTATATTTTTAAGGGTCTGATACATCCTGCCACAGTCCACCTCAGCAAATTTAAAATGGCTTCGTTTTAAACTGAGTTCAGGAAGGCATTTGTGGCAAAGAAAAAAAAGATGGAATGGGACAGGACATAAGCCATACTTAAATTTCTTAGCAGCTACTGATCCTTTGCTTGCAGAATTGCTTAAGTTGGTTTGCAAAATACTCTGCACAATATTCAAGGCTTTCAACTTTTCTGCAGCGAGCTCTTCTTTCTCAGTAGTTTTCTTTTCGTTTACCTCTTAAAGGGAAAAAGATAATTAGTGATTTCTTGGCAAATATAACTTGAGGAGTCTCACTCATCAAATACTTATCAATTACCTAAACACATTAAGATAGGCCGAAAAAAAGTGAAACCTCATTTTGCTAATAATCTCCCTATCCTCAAGACCCTCAACGCCTCAGTGTACCCAAGAGTTGCATGGCCAGCAAACAAAAGTTCTCACTTTTATTTGTAATTATAAAAATTGAATCTGGATTTAATGGTGTTCATTGGCACATGTAACAGTTTTTAAGGTAAAGACTGACAAATTGGTATCTGTATAGAAAGATACCAATACAAAACTGAAGTTATTCCAGACTGAGTTATTAACATTTTAAACTGTAATGTAAATTACATCTAAAAGGGAAAGATGGCCATTCTCCTGACGAATATATTTTAGTAGAAAGCTGCTTCAGCTTTGATAGTCGTCAATATTGCAGGAAGAGAGCCCAAGGTCCATATGCACAGGGCATCATGGAAGGAGATAGCTGTTACCTCAGTTACAGAAAAAAGACACATATCAGGGAGGAAAGTTAAGCAGCTACTTTGGATTACAGATATAAGCCTTCAAGACCCTTTAGACTTTTTATAGGATATAAACCAAGAAACAGAAACAAAAATAAAACACTGATTTGAAAAAGTTATCAACAGAGATGTCCCAAAACTTCTAGGGGTCCCACGGAATAGGTCATGTTCAAATACATCAAGAAATGCTTCATCAATCAGGCAAAGTGCAAGGACAGACACAGTGATGGGAGGAGCATGTGGCAAGTGGGGGAAGACAAAATAAACACTTATTTTTAAAAGTACAAAGAGTTTTATGCTGCATTAGATTGAACCATATAAAACTACTAACTCAACAGCTTTTGACTTCGAAAATGGCAATTTCAATTTTAACCTAATAATGACCACTGGTCTGTAGAACACGAAAGGGTGTTTGTAGGCTGGCCGTGCTGCCTACTTGCAGGGCAGTATTTGCCAATTCACTAAAAATGAGCCTCAAAAGCAGGGAGGAAAACACAAGGACCCATGTCCGCGTGCCTTAGGAATGGAGTGTCATCAACAGTGATAGCAGGGTCTGGAGGAGCTGAGAGAGAAACTGAAGTTGGGACTTTAATTTTCACATGGGTCCAGAAATGCCTGTGAGAACTATCCATCAGGCACCGAGAAAAGAAGGAATGGGACTCCGAAGAGCAATCAGAATCAAAGATGACCCAAATTTGGAAATTACCCGTATAAGAGAAGGCTAAAACAACAAGAACTTACAGAAACCTGGGAAGAGCCTACACCTGGAGGCAAAGGGAAAACTAGATACCAAGGAAAGAAGAACATCAGGAAGTTGTGGTGTAATGAAGAGCAAAGCAAAGAGAACATTCCACCATGACAAATGCTGCAGGTCGGCTGAAGAGGCTGAGGCTGGAGAAAATGCCACCACATTTGGTGAACTGGTAATTCGCAGCTTTTGAAGGAGCACTTAACAGAAGAGCTGTAAAGAGACAGACCAAAGGGGCAGAAGGTACGGAAGTAAGCTCTCTGTGCAGCTTCTAAATGTAGTCTACTCCCAAGGTTCTGTCCACTCCTGTGTCCAGCATGGGATTCTGAGTGAAAAGCTCTGAAGCGTAAGTTGTGTGGACCCTGGAGAATTTAATCTTTGAACTCTGATTCCTGGAAATGTACAACACATAACCATCACCTCAAAGAAATGAAGTACTCAAATCAGACTTTTTTTTCAATAGTCAACTGGTTCTACATCAGATGTAATTTATTTTTTTCAAATTTAGAACTGAAATCCTGGTAGTGGCAACTTGAAAATTGGCAGGGTTAAAGGAATGGCTTCTAGGACCTATGAAAGCTTTTTCTGTAGAAAGAGAAATGGATCTGCAAGAAAGGGAAGATGAAGAAGTCTGTGAGAAAGGGGGTAGTGGGATATATGAATGAGGGATTAAGATGCAGTTTAGGTTAACTCAAGAAGGAAGGAAAAAGAGAAGGTGTAAAGAAAAGTTCTGTGACTACAGCGGGAGCAGGGAGCTCACTCGAGGACAGGAGTAGGTCTTCTAGAGAAAGTTTAGAACCATTGCTATGGAAGCCGCTAAAGGAAGTAAAAGTGTAGAATATGGGTGCTTCTGATAGCATCATTACTGCTGGATATACCCAAATAAAGACACATCCAAGTAGAATGACATTCAATAGCACATTCCTTTTTACAATTCCTGCACCCAGCAAACACACCAGGGAAGAATACTCTCTTTCAGAGTCAAGTGTGACTTAACTGTCTTTCATGGCCTCACCTGGACCTCCAATTCTACTGCCAGACAGGGACTTCACCTCTTCCCTTGTGCCAGAGATGGCACAGAGAAAGACAGTGCCCTTGGTGGATGCCATCTATTCTTCTCTTTTCTGGCAGCTTCAAGTAATTTCAATTTTCCAAATAAACTACTACATGCAAACGAACTCAAGGACTACTGAACAAGCTGTGCACTGGATAATAAGCTTCCTAAGTCACTGTCTTGGGATGTAGAGCTTCTCCAGTGTTAAGTAAAAGTTAGACCAGACGACTTCTTAGGGGATCCCAACTTTGACATCAGCACTATGTGGATAATGAGGCATTTACCTTCCCGTTCCTCTTCACTGTCACTTTCTAGAAATCGGGAGTCCATGCGGAATCTGTCATCAGTGCCAAAGTGAGACTGCAAATTCATGAGCTACCAAGACAAACACAGACACAACTGTAGCCATAGTCCCAAGAAACTGCTTCTAAAGAAGACGTTCCAGGTGCCCTCCCCGACCCGGAAATAAAAATACATGTTTGCATTACCTCACCTACCCGTGAGCCAGTCAGAATGGCTGTGGGGGATTTACGCCCAAAACAAAGTTAAAAACTGGCGTGTGGGTCAAAGTCTTCCTGCATTTGCCTAGATTTAAGGACTATGTCAAAAAATAAGAACATGTTGCAAGTTTTAGCATTTTCATTCCTTACTAACCTTCTGTCCAGCTCTCCCCTCGAACTGAGGCTTGATTCTGAACCTATTCCTGTCCTCTTCAGCGTCCGACTCCTCCTCACTGCTGCTGCCAAACAGCATTCCGGATGCTCGGCTCAAGCACTCCTGAGACACAGATGAAGGCAGAAACGCATATTAAAAGCGAAGGCCATCAGTGTTTCCTTCATTATGCAATCTCCCCTCATCTTTAAGAACCAACAACCCAGATGGCTCTCCCAGGAAAGGGTGGTGATGGTTGGGATGGAAACTACTGACTCAGTGACATCGACTTGGCCTTTCAGGCCAGGCAGAGGCTCCCAATGCAGCCCAAACGGGGGTGTGGGCGGGGAGTGGGGTGGTGGACGGCAGTTACAAACGTGAGAATAATTCCTATGGGATTTCACTAATGCTGATGCCACTGTGCGAGTAACGTGGAGTGAGGTTCACGTGGAGAAAATCACCAAGGCCCTATGGTCTCTGTGTGGTGACTCGGGAGCCCTGGCTTTCACTGTGGCTCCCCGAGGGTTTTATGTTGAGCCTGGCAGTTGTGTGCAGGTCTTGGTCTGCAAATGGATCTGCAGAAATAGAGGAATGCCCACAAAGACACCCTGAACTCTTACTTTTACTGGTTTCTCTACCAGCTGGCTCTGCTCCCGAACGGATGTCTCCTCTGTTTCAGTTTCACTGTCAGAACCAAAGATGATGTGTGTTGGCTTGTCCTCTGGAGGGCCATCCTAGAGTGGTAACCAAAGGCATTATATAAGACAACCCTCAGTTCCATTCCCTGCCAAGTCTACTTCCCATCCCTTTTCCTTTTTCTTTTTTTAAAATATATTTTATTGATTTTTCACAGAGAGGAAGGGGGAGGGATAGGGAGTTAGAAACATCAATGAAAGAGAAACATTGATCAGCTGCCTCCTGCACACTCCCCACTGGGGATGTGCCCGCAACCAAGGTACATGCTCTTGACTGGAATCGAACCTGGGACCCTTGAGTCTGCAGGCTGAAGCTTTATCCACTGAGCCAAACCAGTTAGGGCCCATCCATTTTTCTTACCTAGTGAATGCCATCATCCAATTATTTTCCCAAGATGGACACTTATTTCTTCCCTTTCTTTGCATATCCAGCTGATCAAAGTCCCATCAATTGGACCTTCTCGGTATCTTTTAAATCTATTCCCATTGTGTCACTGCCTTGGTTCTGGCTCATGACCTTCCCAAAGGCTATCCCTGGTTTCAGATTTGCCTCATTTGATTTCTTGATCATCACAGCCTGAATAACTTTCCCCAAACTGTGTTTGGCAAACTATTTCTGTAAAGGGGCACAAAGGCTCTGTGGTCTGTCCTGTATTCTTTTTAAAAAATGTAAAAACTGTTCTTAGCTTGGAGGCTGTACCACGATAGGCTGTGGGCTGCATGGCCTGAGAGCTATAGTTTGCCAATTCCTGTTCCAATACAGACACAATGAATCTTCATCCCTTTGTTTAAAGTTATTCAGTATTTTCACAGCCTTAACAATAAAGTCCAGCCCATCTAGCTTGTCTCAGTGGTTGAGTGTCAATCTATGAACCAGGAAGTCACGATGCAATTCCCGGTCAGGGAACATGCCCGGGTTGCAGGATTGATCCCCAGTGTGGGCTGTGCAGGAGGCACCCAATCAATGTTTCTCTCACCATTGATATTTCTACTCTCTCTCCCTTCCTCTCTGAAATCAATTAAAAAATAAAGTCCAAGCCCTGCAGACTCTTCACCGTCCCTATTTACTTCTCTAGTCTTATTTCTTGCCACCTCATACCTTAAACATGTCAGTCACACACATTCCCTTTCGTATAAATTGCTCCCTCTTCATGAAATGCCTTTCCTCTCCCTTCTCACCCTTTTACCTCTGCCCAATCAGTGAATGTTGTTCTCACTAGCCTCAGTTTAGGCTGAGGAACCGCCCTATTCCCATCCCCCTGACCCACTTGGTGCCTCCCGGTGCTGCCAGGGCACATGGGCGTACTCTCTTTGGACCATGGAACTCAAATGTCACCTTCTGCATACCACACTAAGACCAATACCTGAGGCAGGAACCATGTTTCTTGACCTCATTCTATAAATCTAGTACTTATAGTGAAGGCCTAGAACGTCATAGGTACTTAACAGATGTTGGAAGAATGAATATAGGTTCATTACAGTAAATCGTGGCAGGATATAAATCACTTGGGAGGTAACTTATATGTAAACTCGACATATTAGGATATATTACTTAACTATACCAATTCTAATTTTTATAAGAAACTATAAAAAAAATAGACAAAGAAGGTTTTCATAAATAGATTAATCTCACTTTTGTTGTAATATACATGGTGATAAAAGCTTCCAATTCAAGGACAAAAAAAAAAATGAAACCGGTGAGTGCCAAGGTACTGACCTGTAAAGGGCCACGCCTACCTTCCCGGGAAGAAAAGGATGCGATTTTAGGTCTCGTTACACCAGACTCACCAAATTGGCCAGGGCTTCATGAACCAGCTTCTTTTGTGCTTCTTTTGCTTTCTGCCTTGCCTCTAAGGCTGACAAACGCTTCTGATTATCTTCAGCATGTTTATCCTTAGCAAAAACATCGGATGAACTATCAAGAGAAAGCGGGAAGTGGGTTTTGTTTCCCTGAGTGTTCATCCAGGAGACCTCTGGGGAATTCTCCGGAACCATGTGGCTGGTTAGATCAGGCCTCTTTTCAGAGTCCTCTCCTGTCTTTGTGGTCCCGTGGCAACAGTCTTCATCAAAGCCCATCGGGGAGGCTTCTGCACCAAGCCTTACAGGCTCCTTATCTTTCGATGGCAACAAACTAGAAATAGGATTTCTGCTTCTCTTTTCTGAACTGCTAGGGGACTGCACTTTCTGAGTCTGGGTCTTAAAAGTAAACTGTCTCTTTTGAGGTTGGATATAGTTTGGGTCATCTGCTTTCTTTGCACCTTGTAAAGGAGTCAGTTTGCTTGACGAGCTGTTCGAATACGGGAGGCCCTTTTCCATGGACATGGTAGTGGGACCCTCAAGTTTCAAGCAATGCTCATTTTTATTAATATCGCTAGAGGCAACATTCTCTTTCGAGGACTTTTTCACCGGCTGCTGTCCATAGAGACAGCCTACTCCCTTGAATGCCTGGAATTTTGGCTTTACGTTGTTTTCCTTTGGTTTCTGTTTCCCAGGGGTATTCTCTTCTCCTTCTAAAAGGGAAGCCACAATCTCTTCAGGATAAATACATTGCCGACTTCTGTGGAGGCCACCCGAAGTCCCATGGTTCTTGGAGGCTCTGTCACACTTGGAGGTGGTTTCCCAGCCACCACTCTCAGAATCTTCCCCTGGAGCCTTCAGGTTACTGCCAGCCAAGTGTCCCAAATCAGCTAAAGAGAGAGTCACATGGAGACAGTTTTTCATCATGGCGTTATACTTATCTTCCTCAGACTCAGCTGATTCTGACAGAGAATCAGCATCTTCACTGCTACTGGAGCTGGACAGAGACTTACAGCTAAGCTGCTTAACTCCATGACTTGTGGCTAGCTCCACCTTGGTTTTGCTTTTTTGTACTTTAGGACAATGATCAGAAAGCTCACACTTTTCCCTATTTTTCAAAGAACTTTTCTTGTACGTAGACTTTTCCATTTGTGAAAATTCTGTGCTCTTTTTAACCTTACCTACATTTTTTTTCATTACAGTGTCATCAGCATCTCCTGAATCATTGTTGCAATCACTTCCCACATCATCTTCACTATCAAAACAAGAGACATTATTTTTGTTGCCTAAACCTGTTAAAGAACAAAGTTTGTGAACATCTGATTTGAAATCATCCCTTACAATTTCAAAGGAGTCATATTCATTTATTGAAGACCATGTAGTTCTCTCTAAGTTTTCCTCTCCTGCAATCATTAGTCTTAATTCATCTTCAGAATCGATATCATCGTCAGACATGCTACTTTTGTTCCCAGTGTTTTCCAAGCCAGAAGTCTGAAGAAACACACTTTTAAGTTTCTGACTATCAGAATTAGGTACATGGGGTGATTTAACAGTAACAGAATCATTACGTATTTCTTGTGTGGTCTGTCGCTGTGGTAAGTGTGGATTCTCCATTATTACCCTGCCTGGTCTTGGTCTCACAGCGAGAGGTGAAGTGGAACTCTGATTCTTCTGCACTTTTATTATCTTCTTGGGAGGGCTGAAAAAGTCAGAAAATTTTCCTTGCCGTTTCTTACTCATAGAATCATTCCCTCCTTCCAATTCCCAAGTGAGACTGGTTATAGGAATGACATTTGTGAAATCCTCCCCTATTTTTTTTAAGTTGTGGCAGTATTTTGATGGATCATACTTTATGTTTCCGTAAGTCAAGGAACAAAACAATGGCACTACTATGTTTTAAGAAAACCTGCCAATCTGGTGAAGCAAAAGGAATAATGTTTAATCTTTTTTAAAAATTTATTTTTATTGTTGAGGATATTACAGATGCCCTCATTTCTCCCTCAGCCTCTGATCCCCCCCTCCACTCCTGCCCCATCCCCGGCCTTCACCGCACATACTGTTTATTCTTACCCTCAGTTTCCTATCCAACAAAATGAGAATTTCACTAGGCGACCTCAGGTTCCCTGGAATTGAGAGTTCTATCCAGAATTATAAAAAGCACCATCAATATTAATCAGCAGAATATATACTTGAATGTAGACACCACAGCAAAGTCACTCAAATTAGATTCTAGATAGAGTCCCAAGGACTGTTTTCTGTAAATCTGAGAAACCCATCTACAGAGCTGATGCTATAAAGCAGAGAATAGAGGAGTACCCAGAGGGCACAGCTAGACACCACATGTCCTCAGGTCTCAAATGCCTTTGGCTTTCCTGCCTTCTCAGTATTATCACTGATTCGAGCTATCTGAGCTCTGACTCTCAGCTCAATAACCTCCATTAACATCTCTTTTCTCTGCAGGACATTGTAGGTCTTTATTAGAAAGATAATAACTTTCTCCGGATGTGTTTTGTGGCTAACATTATCAAGAAGGATTCTAGTTAATGTCAACATGCTGTGATGACACTTGGCATTTGCCAATTTCCTAACACATATAAACAGGCAATGATAAGTTGCTTTAAGTTATCACCCCTGAAAAATTTCTTTGTTCACTTAGTAACTACTGAACACATACTCAGTATGTGAGGCCTTCCCTCAAGTGTCAGCTTCACAGTTCCCTTCAGTATCTTCCTCTCTGCTGTTAGTGGCTACCATTGGTAGGAAGCAAAAAGGGAAAGAGGAAGAAGGACCCACCATTTCCCTGGGTTTAGTACCGCTGGCAGGGAAGGGTCCAGCGGCCTCAGGAACACAGTAGCCTACAGCAGGAGGACATGCCTTTCTGCTGCTCTAAGCCCAGGGTGGTGGCCGTTTCCTAGTCAGGCACCTCTGGGCAATCTATTAGTTTCCAGCTCCTCCAGCATACTTTAAACACACTGGATGCATTACATCCCCTCTGAATGAAAGACATGGAACTGCTTCTGATTCTCTGACTAACAGTATAACAGGTAAAGATACACAAGTGCACCTCTGCCCAGAAGTTCCTAACACTAGAAATTCGAAGTCTCAGCAATCTGACCGCATTTCCTCAAAGGAACAGGCGTATCTGAATTTGCACATCCTGGGCCCCACACTACTTCTCCACCCACCATTCTCATGCTTATCTACATATTTCAGTCTACTATTTTCCTCTTTCCTGGACTCCTTCTTCCCATCACATTTCCAGGAATGTGAAACCTCCTGCGTTTCCTCTAAAGCCTTCTTTGACAATGGCCCTATGCCCATTGCCCCACTTTAGATCTTTCAGCAAAGGCTTTGAATCCATGTCAAGTGAGAGAAAGGCATATAAATTAATAAGTGAAAAGGCTTCTTTGATAATCATCATTTGTACCACTTACTCATATAAGACCTCATAATATTCTCTAATTATTATCTTAATTACTCCATTCATGCAGGTAGGAAGGTATTATACCTTGCCTGGAAGTTGGGAACATAAAACTGTTAAACATCTAAAGATTTCCTGACAGAGGTAGTGAAATTCTAAAGATAGGAAGTAAACTTTGGTAATTAGCCCAAACTGTGTTAAATAATAGTTACTCTGGAAACCCAATTGCAAAGGATATTTTACGTTTATGTTGATTCTTTAGATGAAGAACAGGTAAGACTCTTCCAAATTTACTTACAACCCAATTCTGAAAAATAAAAAAACACATATTTATTATATGTCACAAATGAAAAAGACTAACCACATTTCACAAATATAACTTTTTAAAAATCCTCACATGAAGATATGCTTATTGATTTTAATATATTTTATTGATTTTTTTTTTTACAGAGAGGAAGGGAGAAGGATAGAGAGTTAGAAACATCGATGGGAGAGAAACATCGACCAGCTGCCTCCTGCACACTCCCCACTGCGGATGTGCCCGCAAGCAAGGTATATGCCCTTGACCAGAATCGAACCTGGGACCCTTGAGTCCGCAGGCCTACACTCCATCCACTGAGCCACACTGGTCAGGGCTATGCTTATTGATTTTAGAGAGAGGGCGAGGGAGAAAGGAAAAGAACAAGAAAGAGGGTGAGAGAAACATGGACCGGCTGTCTCCAGTATGTGCCCTGACTAGGAATCAAACCTGCAATCTTTTGATGTATGGGATGACACTGCACCAACTGAGCCACCCAACTAGGTCCACAAATACAACTTAAAAAAAATTAAAGTCATGGTCTGCCATGATTACTGCTGGGTTTAGTTTTCTGAAAATGAAATGAGTTTGAAAAAAAAAAAGTACGTGAAGAGAGAAGAGCAAAAGAAGGACAATTGGGGCATGTAGGATGCTACGCAAACAAACACCAGTTGTTAGTGACAACATGAGAGGACTTCCCCTTGAAGTTACAAGAAGTTGGACAGCCAT
>PVJC01030339.1:0-21257 GCA_004026665.1 Murina feae | reverse complement strand
AAAAAAATCAAATTGGCTATTAAAATAAAAAGAAATCTGTTTTGCTAAGAGTGTTCGAGTTCCAGAAAGTGATGAAAAGTTCTTGTCTTCTGGTCTCTTTTCCCACAATTTTTTAGCCAGAAAAAGTGCCAAGGTTGTTTCTCAATATGGTCCTTTGCATCAGGACAAAATCTAATTCTACTTTAAGGACTTCAAAGAGATGAGCACAAAGATGTCAGCTTTATGATGTAAAGGGTAGGTGATTCTGGAATATTCATAGGCACCTTTGAAATATATATTTTTATTGATTTCAGAGAGGGAGGGAGAGAGGGAGGGAGGGAGGGAGGGAGGGAGGGAGAGAGAGAGAGAGAGAGAGAGAGAGAGAGAGAGAGAGAGAGAGAGAAACATCAGTGATGATAGAGAATCATTGATCGGCTGCCTCCTGGGGAACGAGCGGCAACCTGGGCATGTGCCCTGACCAGGAATCAAAGTGTGACCTGCTGGTTCAAAGGTTGAAGCTCAACCACTGTGCCACACTGGCCCAGCCTCCATAAGCACTTTAATCATGTAGTTATATTTTTTAAGTTCTTTAATATTTAACTTATATTAATCCTTTTATATTTTTGCTCTACTCTTATTGGCAGATGAGAATAATTAGCATAGTTCTTTATGTCTCCCTTTTACCTTTCTTCCTGATTAAATAAATCTATTTAACTTTAATATTTTTTTCTTGAAGACTGGATGACTATCAATGTTATCCTTTGAATTATATCTAACTTGCCTTCAGATAATTGATAGTCACGCCTTTTTAAAATGTGATAATCTGGTTATGCAATAAGCATATGAATCCCAAAACTTATTAAAAAATCATGCTGCAGATTAGAATTCTGTTAGATGATACTATTTCAGTTTCCTTGTTTTGTATTCTAGAGTTGGCTTCTTCATTCTTGTATAAATTAGTTTTTGCTTTTCTTTGACATAATGACATTTTTGTCACTTCCTCTCCTCCCCAATTTAAAATTAATCATAATCTTTCAAAGAATTCTCAATTACCTTTCATTTTTGACTGACATCTTACTGTGGCAGTCCTCAGGAAATCAATGAATATATTAACTAGAATTAAACATGGTATCTGTCTCCAAGGAACTCAACTCAAGTTCTTGTAGCCTTAGATGGAGTTTTTAATAACTTCAAAATATATTTTCTAAAAAACAACTGGGTATTCTTAAGTCATTCCTTCAGACTTATGTTTTCTGAGTTCCCAAATAGAGAATTAAGGGTAGAATAAAACAAATATAACCACAATTAAGAGCATTAAAACGTTTTAAAAAATCTAACAAGCTAATGATTCTTATGAAAAGAAATGGCTGGTTTAGGTATCTTTCAAACACAAAAGAATAGTGTATTTCTTCTTAGTCATAACACTCAAGTTGAGGAACAAACTAAGTAGAAACAATGGTGTTGAAGAAGTCTACTGATATTCAAGAAATTTGGTCTTTTTCTGTTCCTAAATTTCAAAACATTTTATTTTTCTTTAGAGTTCCAAATAAGTCACACACAGAAATCTCAGACTAAATATATATATATAGCTAAAGATATAGTAAATACATATATGTATGGCTAATATGCTAAGTATCTCTCCTACTGTCCAACTGGTCACTATGACATGCACTGACCACCAGGGGGCAGATGCTCAACTCAGGAGCTGCTGAGCTGCAGTGACTTGGAAGCGGAGGTTCTCAGGTGTCACAACCCGAAACCAGAGAGGAAGGAGCCAGATTCCTCCTGGAGCCCTGCAATTCCACCTTCAGCCATCAGCTATGTTGTTGCTGGGGCACTGTCGCCCCAAATCTGGTTTACTGCACACTTGCGTTTGCGTTCCACACCCTGTATGACAATAACTTTGCAGCGGGCCCTCTCCCACTCCAGGGCCTTAGGTGGATGTCGGAGAGCCAATTTTGGCACCATCCCCACAGTTCAAGCTGAGGGACCCCACCTGCCGGAGGGACTATGCTCACTCCACAGATGCTGGGAAGGGACTCTAGGAGATTGGCTCCAGAGCATGTCTGGCCTGTCTTGCCCAATCCCACCCTGCTGGCTACCTTCTAATTAATTTCTTTTCAATGCACACAAATCCGTGCACTGGATCACTAGTAATTAGATAAAGAATAGAAAATAATTCATTCTGAGAGATTGAAGTTGGAATTCTGACTCAACCATTTAATAGCTCTGTGACTTTATCTTTCTGAGTTTCAGTTTCTACAACTGTGACATGGGTATAAAACCAACAGAGTTGGCTGGAATTAAAACAAAGAAGGAATATAATATATGTAAATTGCCTGGTTTGTAGTAGGCATTCAATAAATATGTTCATGGACATTTCCCTTTTTCCTGACTCATCTGGAAATTAATTTTGACAGATAAATGGTACTCTTTTCACTCTCAAAGCTACTGTGGTGATGAAAAAAAAAAAGGAAATAACTAAATGAAACTATATATCTCCTTGATTTAAAATTTTAAAATAGGTAAGTAAAGAAATAAAACCAGTAAGAAATAGAAAGAATGATGAAATTATGAAACCCATATGAAAGCTAATAGCAATCATTTCTAATTTCCTTTTGGCTGTGATGATGACATAATTCACATTTAATGAGGGGGGAAATTACCTAAACTTTGAAAAGTAAAATTAAAAGCGCTTCATTAAAACAAAAATTGCTCCATTTTCCAGATGTCTTTTGAGAAAATTATTTTCAAAATGAAAGTAAGGCCTTTTGGTCATTTATCTGAAAAGACCTGTTTAAGAGCCCACTATATGCCAACTACCACACTAAATGGCAGAGGGTATACAAGAAAAGGTGAATGTTTATTAAAGGCATAGTATATGCCCGGTGGTATATTAGTTTGCTGGGCTGCCTACCACCGAATGGGTGACTTAACAGCAATTTGTTTTTTCACAGTTCTGGCGGCTGGAAGTCTAAGGTGCCAGCAGGTTGGTGTCCTCTGAGGCCTCTCTTCTTGTCTTGCAGTTGACTGCCCTCTTGCTGTCTCCTCACATAGTTCTCCCTCCGTGCATGCTCACCCCCAGTGTCTCCCTGTGTGAGTTCAGATTTTCTCTTTTTATAAGAACACTAGTAGGATTGGATTAGGGCCTACCCTAAAGACCTCATTTTAACTTAATCACTTCTTTAAAGGCCTGTCTCCAAGTATAGTCACATTCTGAGGTACCGGGAGTTAAGAGTGTCAATGTAGGAATTATGGGGGAACGTAATCCAGCCAGTAAGAAACATCATCTCACTTAAACATTGTCCTGAAGAGTTAGGCTTTAAGAGAATAAATAACTCATCAAATATCACACAGCCAGTAAGTGGTGGATATAAAATTTTAATTAAGGTCTCATTATGAGAACATCAAAATCTATGCTCTTTTTGCTATTCACACTTTCTCAAAAAATTACAAATCTAGTTGGGAAGACATAATAGGTTTTATTGATAAGGAGCCACTTATTCACTGGACTTGTGCTATTATGGAATGAATTCAGGATTAATAAACATTTATAGACTATTTATTACATGTCAGGCTGTGTTCTTTCACAAAAGAGTCAACTGACTGCCTTACACGAGGAACTGCTGACTGGCAAACAATATCAGTCTGGTACATCTTGGCCTAAAGCCTACCGATGATGCTAAGCCAAGAGCTTCCTAGAATAAGTATTTTAGATATGGCTGTCTAGTAAATCTCTTTTCTTCTGCATTTGGGTGTAGGCTATGTGTAGGTACATATGTGTGAAATCCTGGATCTGCTTTATAATATTCTACCAAATTGGCAATCTATACAACCTACAGTGGGCTTTCAGCTGGATAGCATCTCAGGGTGAAAGACAAAAGCCTCAGGCTCTGTCTCTTGAGACTCCCACTTGTACGTCTAGAAATGAATGTTAGGCTAGATTGTGGCAAGTGCTCCATGCTCTGAATGACCCTGTATTGTTTAAAGTACTATTCTAGTTTGTGTTTTATTCTCTAACTACATTTTGTGGATCTGTATTCTGTGTTAAATTGTAATTACATAATCAATAAATTAAATAATTTACATTCCCAGATTATAATGTTTCCAAAGAAGACCACCCTGAGTATGCACACTAGAGGCTAAGGCATATGTCTAGAATTCTAATACATACCAACTCTGCCTAAAACTGTGTTATCTCTTATCACAACTAGAGAATCAATAGTGAAAACTGTGAAATTTTAAAAATTATCCTGAGATATTAAAGGTATGGTGTTTATTCATTGTGAGAGAGGTTTTGAGCCTCATAACAACTCAAAATTGAAAGCAGGAGTAAAATTCCTGTGTGAAAGATGTCCTCCCTCTACCAGCAGGAAAGAAACAAAGAATAGCAACTGTAGAAAAATAGCTAACATATATGGGGAGACTAAAGTACAGTAAGAATTATTTTAACAAGGTCCATTGTACAGATTTCTCTCAACTTAGACTCACTTTCTCTGGTGATAAGAATGCAAACTTGCCCTAACCGGTTTGGCTCAGTGGATAGAGCATCAGCCTGCAGACTGAAAGGTCCCAGGTTTGATTCCAGTCAAGGGCATGTACCTTGGTTGCGGGCACATCCCCAGTGGCGAGTGTGCAGGAGGCAGCTGATCAATGTTTCTCTCTCATCGATGTTTCTACCTCTCTATCCCTCTCCCCGCCTCTCTGTAAAAAATCAATAAAAAAGAATGCAAACTTCATAAAGGCAGGTTGCCCTTCTTTGTTTAATCCAGCATATAAACACTTAGGCCTAAACTACTTCTCTGGGTCTTTCATTATCTTGTGGGGGTTCTCATGCATATGTAAAATCTGATTTTTGTATATATGTATATCACTTATTATAAGTGCTCAAGGAGGCTGAATTGTAGAAATCTATTACTTTTTTTGTGTGTGTGCTCAAATACACTTTAATTACACAAATAATTATTTTTGCTAAACCCAGTCCTCTTTCTCCCTTAGAGGCATTCAGTTGATTCACTATCATAAAGATAGAATAAGATGGAGCCAAAGGGTCAAACAGAGAAATACATACTTCACATACATGCTCATCCCACCAGGTTTTACTCAAATCCTAATACTGCTTTAGGTTAAATGTATTCTACTGCTAAGGTTGGGGTGGGAGGGTGAGGGTTTGGATCTGAGCAGGCCCAAAAATGTATTGTGCAAGACCTCGGGTCTCTGGAAGTTCCAACTGCAGCAGGAATGAAGCTAGAACTTCTCAAGAATAAAGTTTCCAGCATGAATGCCCTCGATGTCTCTTTCTCTTTGGCAGTGGTTGGAATTGGCCCGATAATTACTAGGGATTGACCTGTAATATAATTGCTGTGTTGGAGGTATGCAGATTAAAGCAGATGGACTCATGGTGAGGATAGCTGCAGTTGTGTGGGGTTGAGAGTCCAGCTTGGAGGTATTGAGGAGGGAGGGCTCTGTTCTCACTCTGATAGTCAGTAAAGCATTTCCCGAGGGAGCCAGAGCCCAGACTCTATGAGCTTTAGAGAAAGAGCCAAGTCACTGAACCACTCCTCCAACCAGAGGTAGGAAAGATTTACTGTGGAGACTCACTAGAACACCAGGAACAAACAGAAGTTCCACATGGGTAAAGGGGGAGAAAGGTATCATAGTGATGATAAATCCAAGCAAAGCTGAAAGGTAAGACCCCAGGACTGAGTACAGTCTGAGAAAGGCCTGAGCACAGGAAGATGGAGGGACCCAAGGAAGCAAGTCAAGGAAACACATTCATGGTAAGCCTAGGAAAATTGGCAGTAGCCTAGCTTTCTCAGGTAGGGGAGAAGAAAATGACCAAGATACTGCACAGAGGATCTGAATTGTGGGAGCTAGAGGTTTCCTGAGGCAAAGTTAAAAGGTTCCAGCACTTTCAGAAGGAGGTTGGCCAAGAGTGTTATTGGGAACTCCAGTGACGGATGTACTAGAAGCCCTTAGGCACCTCAAGCCCTGAATGGGTCAGCAATACTCCATCCTAGAGGGCAAAGGCAGGAAGCATTGGACCCTGGAAATCTGTCTGTAGCGTGTAGACCATAGCAACCCGGCTCACATCCATCAAGCTCAGCTTCTGGGCCTCATACTCAAGCAACAGCCTCACCTTCTCTGGATGCCTGATGCCCTCAATAGGGGTTTTCTCGTTGGCCAACGTAGTTTGCCACTTGTGCTGGGCATAAGTTAACACCCAAGAACAGTCCTCAACACCGATGCAGCTACCCGAGAAAATGTCCACATCTGCCAACTCCTACCCGGAATTGCTGGGAGCACTTCACTGTTACCTCCCAAGAGTGCTTGCTACTGGTGACTGCTGTGTCTGCCAGTACCACTACCCACTCCCGGAAATGCTCCACATTCAGGGCCAAGTTGGTGGGCTCCAATCCCATCGTGCCATATTTGACACCTGTGTCATCTTTGAAGAGTGCCAGGCTGCTGTGGGCATTTTCCCTTCCAGTTTGAAACTGGCGCCTCTGCGGGCTTCTGTGGCAGCAAGCCTCAATTGTTTGGCTCCCCAGCGGCACAGGCAAGGCGAACATGCAAAAGGTAGTTTGTTTTTTTTAAAGTAAATTCTTTGAATATCAATTACACCATTTTCAGAAAACATGTACACAGGCACATTTCAAAGTTTGATCTGATTTTTAGAAGTATTACTCTATTTCTGCTTTTCTTCTACAGCATGAATATTTAAGAGTTTTTTTTTTTAAGTGTATTTTTAAAACATGTATTATTAATGCCTTGGATGGCATGGCTCAGTGGATAGAGTGTGGGGAGGCAACCAATCGATGTGTCTCTCTCACACTGATGTTTCTGTCCCCCTTCCATCCCTCCCTTCTGCTCTCTCTAAATATCAATGAAAAAAATACCCTTGGTTAAGTATTAATAACAACTAAATAATAATAAACTAAAATGTATTCATAATGGAAATTCAGTTGTGATTTTTCAAACGGTCTCAACTGAGTTAAGTGGGATCCCCCCTCATCTCCACTACCTGTTGCCTTCTACATAATAATATAAAAGTGGGGATACGTGCTTAGGTTGAGAGCAGCTCTGACCCTGCATTTCTTTTTCCTCAAGCTGAGTATCCAAAGACAACTGAGATTTTCAATTTAGACACTTTTGCTTTTATGCCCAGAACCATCTGACTCCAGGACATTTCACAGAACACATGATTTCCAACCTGCTGTCAGACAGTAAATCACTGATACGGTTCAAAGCAAGCAGTTCTCACAGCTGGAGATAGACAGAAAGAATGCCAATAATGCAGGCCCTCCCACCCCAGCGGCTCTCTGTGTACATGGGATGGACAGTGCCCGATCTCCTAAAGTCCAGGAATTACCTACCTCTAGCTTGAGAACATCATGCTGAAGTTTCCGTTGAAATTCGAGGAAGTTTTTGATTGTCAGCTTCCCTTTGAGATCAGCTCCAAAAAAGTAGGTTGTGAGGGCTGAACACAAGCCAGACTTGAGGGTGTTGCCAGTAGTAGGACGATCTCTGTGGCGCATACCCATACTGGTTTGGGAGCGAATGATGCTCTGAACCTAAAGAGAAGCAAACACCCATCCAGAAAAACATTACAAAGTGAAAAATAAGAGAAAAGTGAAGAAAATAACTGCCTATTGATGCTATATTCTTTGCCTTCAATGTGCTACAATTCTTTCTTTTATTTTACTTAAAAAATTTTTATTGCGGAAAGTATTATAGATGTCTCTCCCCCCCCCCATTGATCCCTTCTAGCCCACACTAGCTCTCCACCCCATGCTCACAACAATCCTATGAGAGAAGCCCTATGATTATCCTTACGAAAAATTTGGGGCATACGGACTTAAACAATTTGCTCAAAGTCAAGTAGCTGCACTAGGATTCTAACACAGATGCCTAATACTTTATAATTGGGACCCTCCTAAAAATATTTCTTCAGAAAAGAGTATATATTTGTTTTGAGGCTCAAAACCTCTCTCACAATAAACAATCATCGACTTCACAGTAATACCTTTCTTTTTTCAGGATAATTTAAAAAATTCCACAATTTTCACTACTGATTGTGAAGAGTGATAACACAGTTATAGGCAAATAAATACTTAACTTCTAAGAGAGATAACATTTATTAGAATGATATATGAAAATGCAAAACTGATATGAAATAACTCTCCAAGAAAACATGTGGAATTAGTTCAATCTCTAAGAAGTTTTAAAAGTGCTTTTTGAGAAAGGATAACTTTTGGGCCTACAGCTATGGCATCTGAAGAGTTTTTTGAGGCAAGTCGGTAATTGCTATAGCTTTTTGGCCCCCACTAGTTCCTGCTGTTTTTTTCTACCTCTTTACATGCTAAAAAACATAGCTATTCAGAATAACTAAAACTGAATACATAAGGGTAAATAATAGAGGTATGTTACAGAAATAAACAATATATGTAGCCTTGATGTTTAAATAGCTAAATTAGAAAAGTGTGATACTTAAGATTTGTAACAACAAATTTACCTTAGATAACTGTTTTTTATTTTACTTGTTATCTATGACCATAAAAATATTTATTTAAGACAACTTAAAAGTCTCAGGCTCTATAAAGGGTGGAAGAATATAATGGAAAGACTAGTCAGTAGACACGGGGTCTGAATCTGTTACTCTGTAGTGAGAGTAGAATTTGTGCAAATCATTTAACTTCTTTAAGCCTTATTTTTCTCATTGTTTGCAGAGCACATTATCACTGTCTTCTTCTAACTCTAGGTTAATATCATAAGTGGTTTTATGATTATTTTCTGGGTTCATATTTTATTGATGTAAATAAGATTGGTTGGCATTTTTATTCATTGACTGATCTTAGAGAGGAAAGAAGGGAGAAGGGGGAGGAACAGAAGGAGGGAGGGAAGGAGGAAGGAAGGGAGGAAGGGAGGGAGAGAGGGAGGGAGGAAGGGAGGGAGAGAAACATCAATTTGTTGTTCCACCTATTTATGCATCCATCGGTTGATTCTCGTACGTGCCCTCACCAGGGATTAAACCCACAACCTTGCTGTATTGGAATGATGCTCCAACTAACTGAGTTACCTGGCAGGGCCCAGATTGGTTGACATTTGTTTCTCAAGCACATGGAGACTTAAAAGCCAGGTATGTAATAGCTTTTAAAATTATTTAAGTTGGAGTTTTTTAGGCTTTCTTCTTATTTTTTAAAATATGTTTTTTATTGATTTTACAGAGAGAGGAAGGGAAAGAGAATCATTGATGTTTAGAGTGAGATACCGACTAGCTGCCTCCTGTGCACCCCTGACTGGGCATTGAGCCCACAACTGGGACATATGCCCTGACCAGGAATTGAACCAGTGACCTCAGTGGATGAGATGACACTCAACCACTGAGTGACACTGGCTGGGCATAATTTTTTAGATTTTAAACTGAAATACAGGATAATCAGAAAAGTGCTTCTTCTATTTGAAGGCAATACATAATTCATTTTAGCTACGTGAGAATTGAAGAATTTTCCAATAGCAGTGAACCAGTATTGAATCAGTGTTAGGACTTAACATGATTTAAATTTTGTTTGTGGCTATAAATATTATAGCTTATAGCCCTGCTAGTGTGGAAACTGTATGTTAGCTTCAAAAGTGTGGTGCTGAGAGTATTTGTATAAGTGACTGGGGGAAAAGTGTGTTTAGGGAAAATTAACAAATGCTATAGCAACTTCATTAATTATTAACAGTAACACAGTCCAAATACTGTCACACTTATGTGTAAACTATTAATAACTATAAGTATTCTTTCATTAAAAACTTTACTGAAAATTACATATCACTAGATTTTGTGTGTGTGTGTGTGTGACTTGGGATGTGAACCATCCCTTTGTTCAGCATATCTATGCTATATCTGATATCCATCCATTAGTCACTTAGAAGCCATCTCAGTTTTCAGATCTATTGTCACGGTATCACAATGCCTGTGTTCAAGTAGTCCTTATTTTACTTACTAGCCCCAAAGCACAAGAGTATGGTGTGGACAGTTTGGATATGCCAAAGAGAAGCCACAAATGTATGTATGTTTAGGAAAAATCACAATATGAGTAGAGTTTAGTACTATCCAAAGTAGCAGGCATCTGCTAGGGGGCTTGGAACATTTCTCCCTTGGATAAGGGAGGACTATTCTATGCAGATATAATACATAGGACAACTATGGCAGAAAAAATGGAGAAGGGGTAAATGGTGTGTGGTTGCAGTTTCCACATTTTATGTGACATAGTAAAATATGAATTCTAAGTAGACTGTGTATATTTAAGAGTGTAGGAGGGCCCTGCTGATGTGGCTCAGTGGTTGAGCACTGACCCATGAACCAAGAGGTCACAGGTTCGATTCCTAGTCACAGCACATGCCTGTACTGGGGGCTCGATCCAGAAGAGGGTGTGTAGGAGACACCGATCTATGTTTCTCTCTCATTGATGTTTCTATCTCTCTATCCCTCTCTCTTCTTCTCTCTCTAAAAAAACAAATCAATAAAAACATATTTCAAAAATGTATGATGGATACAGGATACAAATTTGAATGTTTCTAGGTATTTTAAAATACTTGTCTCTGTGCATTTCTTACTTGCCATTCATCCTTGTATTCTGAAATTGCTTAGCAAAGAGTTGCTGTTTGATAAATGTGGCCTGAACAGATGATTGAATATCTATAACTTAGCCTCTCAGTATTATAGTTTAATTCATATTGGGAAATCAGAGCAATCTTGACCTTAATTGTATACTCAAATAATTCCTTATGCTTACAGTTAAAATAGGAAAACCCATATGTTAAAAGTTAGTAATTTTGAAATATGATACATTAGGTACTTCAAAAATTGGGTAGCATCTGAGTCTACTGACCAAGGCCAAAGTAATTCCAAAGCACATGAAACTGGGTTAAATATGAATGTATTTAAAGGAACTTTCCAGGACAACTTGCCTGTTCAAACTCCTCCATGTCTACTTCTCCATCTCCATTCAAGTCAAACATCTTGAAGGCAATTTCAAAATTTCTCTGAGGAGCTGCAAGCAGAAAGGAAGAAAGGAAGGATAGGAAGGAAGAAGAGAGGGAGGGAGGAAAAAGAAAAATATTTGGATGGCATTGACAAAAATAAAAAAATCAGTCCTTTAAGAAAAACAGATGAACACTAAAAAATAATATCAAGTCATAGAATACGAACATATTTATCTAGATCAACCTTTTTTAGATACTCCTTAAAAGCAAAAGAGAATTTTAGCATAGCCAGTAAAGACAGCACTTGTCTATCTTTGTGTTTCAATATTCTCTTAAATACTTCTGCTTTGCTTTCTTAGACACAATCCTCTTGGCTGTGTAATACTAATGTTGTTGCTCTGTTACTTAAACATAGTATCATTTGCCTGGACATGACAGTCTGTCTGGGGTGAGACATATTGCTGCAAAGAAGCTGAAACGCTTTGTCTTGCTTTCTAACCTCTCCATTTTAAGTACAAGGAGAAGTTCAGTGGATGTCATTCTGCCACTTTACTCATTATCACGATAGCTCTGTGGTAAGGCAGAAAAGTATACTGTTAGCTGTTCAGCACCCTATTTCAACCATGTCAACTGGGTATACAAATTACTGAGTAAAATATACTTAAATGTTAAATTTATGCTACACTTTAGAGCCTGAAAAGATGGTATATTTTCTTTCCCTTAACTGAATGATGAAAGCTCTTAAAGACTTTCTTATTGTTCCTAGATCAATGAAAACATAATATATTTATGCATTAGAATAATATGTAAATACAACAGCCCTCTTTCTTCACCATGCTAAATATTTTGATAGGCCTAGCTGGGGTGCTCAATGGTTAGAGTGTAGGCCTGCAGAATGAAGAGTCGAGAGTTCAATTCTGGTCGAACTTGGGTTGCAGGCTTAATACCCAACCACTTACAGGAGGCAACCAATCCATGTATCTCTCATATATTGATTTTTCCCTCTCTGTCTCTTCCCCTCCCTTCCATTTACTCTAAAAAAAGAAAGAAAGAAAGAAAAAAAACAGTGGAAAAAATATCCTTGGGTGAAGATTAACAACAACAAAAAATGTTCTGATAAAAAAAACTTTCTTTGATTTTTCAAATTTATACAGCTGTAGAGAAAAAAACAAAATAAAATGTCCTCATATTACTGAAGTAAATTTTTAGCTAATGTAACTTTCACTAAAAAAAATTTAAAGATTATATGTAGACAAAAAAAGTAAGAGTTTAGGACATTATGCATCGTTGTAGGAAGTCCACATTCCCACCTTGGTTAGGAATTTGTCAACAGAAAACTGAACTTCTAGTCTTAAATTCCAGTTTTAGCTCAATAGCCAGTGAGGCTGGCAAGCTCCTGGTTTTTAGTTCCATGGGTAAATGATGTGCCTGTCCACTTCCAATTGCCTGCCTCATCTGATAATGGCCTGCAACTGGTTTGCTCTTCTTTATGCCACAAGTACAATTACTAAGAAGGATGCAGTGTGTGTGTGTGGGGGGATTAGATTTTTATATTATTCACTGCTGCCTCTTTAATTTCTCCTACCTCTCTAGACGCTATCCTTTACTGAAGAGTTACTATATGCCAAACACTGAACTGGAAAATTTAAAGCAGTTGAAAATCTGATATTGCACTCTCAATTCTGCAAGGCTTTATTTCTTTATATTTTCATTAGAGGAAGAAATTGTGCTCAGAGTCATACAGCAAATATGTGACGGAATTGGCAAGTGAACCTAGGTCAAGGCTGACTCCAAAGCCCATAATGCTCCCCAGCTTCCAATATGAAGGAAGACAGTGGTACTTGAAATAACAAACACACTCCCTATTCTGATATATTCTGACTTAGAAAAACACAACAAACGTGACTCACTGGTTACATCAGTTTCGGAAACAGCTGAGAGTTCCAAGTTGTTCATCTCAAAGACATACCTGGTATCAAAGAAACACTGCACATGCCACACTCAGCACTTTAGACTTGGCTGCACTAACTGGAGACCTATAGGCAACATTAGATTCTCAGACAGGATTGCCAAACGTTTTAAAAAATTCTGAATATGAATTTCTTTAGAGAAGAATACACTCTCCTATTCTCCCCCACTGTCTCACATTTGGTCCACTTCACTCATACACATTATCTGCTTAATCCTTGCAGATACTTGAGACTATAACAACTGCAAATAATATGAAGCCACTGCAAGTTTTAAGCAGAGGCATGATACAATCAAGCAGGCATGTCTGAAGGACTTCTCTGGCTACAGTGAAGGATGAGTTGGAAAACAAGAGCCATCTGCAGAGAAGACCATTGAAGGTTTTATAAATGTTAAAAATAGGCCTGAGCTGATGGCAACGGTAGTAGAGAGGAGTAAACAAATTTGAAATAGCAAGGCAGAAATTATACAAGTTGATTATAATCAGCTATGATGAGATGAGACTGAAAAAGGACGAGGGCACGACTGGCTTAGGCTACTGGGTAGCTTGCACATCATTAACCAAGAGATACAAGAGATGTAAAAGGTTTGAGAAATAAAATGAGTTCAGATCAGACCTGCTGAATTCAAGGGGTCGACAGCATATTCAGATGAAAATGTTCAGGAGGCAGTTAGAAGAGAGGGATGAAAGCTGAAAGTCATGAGCATGATGTAGCGAGCTGCAAAGAGCCTGAAGTGGAGTTGCCCAAGGAGGACTGAGGATTGAGGAGGGTAAAGGAAGGGTGGAACGCAGTTGAAAGAAAACAGAAAGGAAGGAGTGGCAGGGGAGGTGGCATCACAGCATCGGGAGGAATACAGTCCAAATGAATAGAAATGGAAAAAACTCGACAAGAACCAGGCAGTATGTTGCTACCTATGAATTAAAGCAGCATTTTCATTCCTATCCCCACTGATTAAAGAGGCTACACAGAGTACTTAAAATTTTAGCTTTATCATAATTGTCCTATTAGTTCTGTGAAGGCATGTGCCCATATCATTTAAATGACTGAAGGAATTACTCTAGCAAATCATAGTTCATATGCCCTCTTAGAATTAAAATACAATTCAGTTTACCAAACAATGCACACCCTGTACTGCGTTAGGTTTCTTTATCTTTTTATCTTGGCTTGCATACTTGCAAACAGAGCATTTGCTTTATGTGAAGCTACTCAAGAGTCTTTAGTAAAGTGCATGTGCTGACATTCTAGAGGCTGAGCTCCTATGCACTGGTCACTGACAAAGCAAGTCAAGGCACCAGCTTGCACCTTCTCATTTAGGCTTTAGCCGGCCATCAGGGAACGTCCTTCTTCCCAGTGCAGTTCTCTCAGCCTATTCAGTCTTCATCTGCTTATCATGTCCAAGTATTTAAGATAAATAAGCAAAAAACCAGCTTGTTTAAGTGAAATATGCTGCACAAGAATATCCCATTAGGAAATTCTCTTGAACTTCCCAGTCTCCTCTTAAATGTAGGCTTCAGAATAATTCTGAAATCCAGCTGTTGTAGAAAGCTTTCCGGTGTCTTGTGTTTATACTAACAACCTATTTCCATAGAAAGGTATTGAGAAAGGAATTCTGTTGAATCCCAGGCTACTTACAGAGAAAACAGTGAAGCTTTCCCCTCCCCGTGTTAACAACATATCTACCTCTATGCAGTGACCCCAAAATGATTGTAACCTATATAAAAACTGGTTAAAACAATAAGATTCCATGCAAAGTTCATTACTATACAGCTTTTACTCAGAATTCCACAATAATCTTTGCTATAGGAAATGGAGATACAGTAGGGTCTATTCTAGTTAAGTACCAAGTATCATTTTTATATTACTCTACACTAACAATAACAATTACAACTCCAGACTGTTCTTTGAAGCACAGATTTTTCTACTTTGCTCTTTAATAGAAAATGCAGAGTAGGACTCTAATTTTGGCTCTTCCAACAATACAATGAGTCATTAAGTCTTAAATTCTTTTTTGAGAGTACTGATAGAATGAATAGGTTAGCCCTGGCCAGTGTGGTTCAGTTGGCAGAAGTGTCATCTGTAGACCAAAAGGTCAGGGTTCCATTCCTTGTCAGGGCACATACCTAGGTTGTCGATTAAATCCCCAGACCAGGCCGGGGCAAGTGTGGGAGGCAGCTGATTCATGTTTCTCTCTCACATCTATCTCTTTCTCCCCTCTCCCCCTCTCTCTAAAAATCAATGAAAATGTCCTCAGGTGAGGATTAAAAAAAAGAATAGGTTAGATTCTTATTTTCTGTTGGTTAGATGTTCCCAAAGATAGGGGGGACTTATAATCTGATAGAGCATCTAAATTAATCTGAAAGATAGTCATATTATTTTGCAATTCTGAAATACATATACGTATAGGAACAGAGGGTTAAGTTTTTCTCTTTTCTAAGTTTCATTTCTCAGGCTGGTGCACTTGCATACTCCCTTTAATCATGAGCAAAGTGACTGAGGAGGTGATTCATTTCTGGACAGTGTACACGGTACCAGCAAGCAAGCAGAACTGTTAAGCACGGCCAGGCCAACCCCACAGGAGCCAAGGTATCATCTCATTGCCTGACAACCAAGAACAATAGTTGAATTCTGCTACCCCCAGGACTAAATGTAACTGCATTCTGTTTCCAATCTCACCCCAGTCCATTTTCCCTCTATAATCTTGTCCCCTGCTCTTTGCTGTAAGACAGGTCTTGAATGCTTGTGAGCTCCCTGTCTTCTTGGTTGGCTGGCCCTCTCAATAAATGCTTTATATGAGTTAACCCTGCCTCCAATATTGCACATTGCAAAGGCAGCCTGAGCCCACCCGGGGGTTTCCCCGGTAACACCATTACAGAATTCCTACCTGCACCATTCCCGTTTTAAAATGATGCTGTAGGACAAATGAGGTAATTAATATGCAATATCAGAGAACTGTGAGTTAGGAAAATATTTTAGAACATAATGAACTGCTAGTCAATGATCAACCTCACTACTGAATTTCTAAGGATGGTCACATAGTCTATGATATTTCTGAGAGGAAGGTCATCACTTCTGAAGTCTAACCATGGTTGGGATTATTAATTGAGCTTTTTATTTCATGTAGAGCCCAAATCTAAACTTGTGCAGCTCTTACACATCTCATAGTTTAATTTTTTAGAGAAATAAAGAATACATCTGCTTCCTCACTTATTTGTTAGCTCTCTGAATACATAAAAACATATTCTCATGTGTCTATTAAGTTTATCAGAGCTTATTTCCAGGCTTCAACATCCTAATAGCCTTCCTTTGGGGTACTTCAGATAACTAATGACTTCCATAAGCACAGCATCCTAAATATAGTTAATTGTGGAATGAGTTATCCTTTCTACAAATAACAGGACACATATACTTTTTCTCTTCCCAAAATGAAATAAGACATGTATGTTTTGACTCATCAATACATGTGAACATTTCCCTATGCTAATGAATCTCTGCATTACATACATTAAGTGCTACACTGAGTTTTATTGAAAAATTTATTGTAATTTGTCCAGCCATCTGTTTGATATTTGAGTTCTTCCAATTTATTTTTTGATCATCAGCATCATTATACATACAATCATTTTATTAGCCTAAATTTACAGAAATGGAATTGCTGGGTCAAAGAGTAAACACTTATGAAAGTGTTTGATAAACATGGTCAAAATTCTAAAAAGGTATGCCAATATATGCTCTCACCAGTACTATATAGGCAATTAAATTTGTGTTACTCCAATAGTTCCTTTTTTTAAAAAAAAATGTTTTTATTGATTTCAGAGAGGAAAGGAGAGGGAGAGACAGAAACATCAATGTGAGAGAATAATTGATCGGCTGCCTCCTGCACTGGGGATTGAGCCTGCAACCCAGGCAAGTGCCCTGACTGGGAATTGAAACATGACCTCCTGGTTCATAGGTAAGGTGACCAGACGTCCTGCTTTTGGCGGGACAGTCCCGATTTTTAACAGTTTGTCCCGCATCCTGGCGGCATTTTAAAAAAAATCCCGATTACTCTTTGTAATATTTTAAGTAATAAAAAAACTAAAAAAAATTTAAAAAAAGAACCCCCCGGTCAATGGTATACCGCTTTAAATCTGGTCACCTTATTCATAGGTCAACACTCAATCACGGAGCCAGGCTAGCTTGGCTACAATAGTTAATTCTGATGCACAAATGGTTTTGTTTTTTTCCACAAATGGTTTTAGATACAATATGGGTTTGGTAGTCAAATGAGAGCAGAAAAAGCTGTCTCTTTAAAAAGGGGTCATCGATTCTAATCTTTATCCCAGTTTCTTGGAGTCCTTTACGACCTTCGAAAGTGATCAAATTTAAGAAAGACTTCAGGAACTACATGTTCACCTAATATAGTTTTTTAATTATTATTTTGTTGTTTAAGGTATTACAAAGAGCAGTACATATGTCTCCCCCCCCCCCACCCCATGTAGTTTTAAGCCCAAGTTTAACTGTAGCTAAGCTAGCATAACTGTAGGACAGACCTAGTGGGCAAAGCTGCCCATGATGCAAGGTACAGCCATGGTGCATACACTCTGTATTGCTCCTGGACAAACTCATAATCTGTGATTTACTGGTCAGTCAAAGGGTAGTCAGGACCCCATTAGAAGAGGTGCGGGTGGGGAATAGGCGTTCAGCTGCTATTCCTAATAGCACTTACTGGAAGGATCTGGTTAGAAGACCCATGTTTCTACTCTGACAAATTCTGACCATAAGAAAACAACACAGAGAAATTAAATGTATATTCTTAGAACAAATTTAAAATTCAGAGTTACTTAGTCTTGTTTTTACTTGAAAATCTTAAGCCAATGAAAGAAGCTATATGAGACAGTTACTATGAGCTAATTAGCATTACATACAGACTCTACAATGGCTACAAAGAGGGCTCCATTTTCACTGCCTGTCAGTGTGATTTATTTATTTAATGTCAGTTGGCAAAGTTTCCTAAATAATATAAAACACTAAATGTCAAGAACCTGAGTTTAAATACTTCTTCATAAGAAGACTGAAATTTTTCTGAATTCATTTAGTAGGGTTTTTACAGAATACATTCAGAAATGTATTCCAGAATAAACATTTCAGCCCTGATTCTCAAAAAGAAAAAAGAAAAAAAGAAAAAGATTTATAATTTAACTCCTGAAGAAAAGAAATAGAAATAGCTGATGTTTCTAGTACACAGTGCATAACCCGTCTTTGAGCTATATCTCATCCTCAGTTACTGATGACCTTCTGAGAGCTGCCAGAAACAGTCTTTCATTTACATTGCTCTTCCTTACACTGCTGACAGTTGTGCTAAGGAAGAGTATTCAATGCCAGAGATGTCAAAAAGCTTAGATTCCCCGAGAGTTCCCGGGAGAGAGATTCTAAAAGGAAAGCCAGAGCTTTACCCTCGCGTCAAGGTCATGTTCTACTTTAGGATTTATTTTCTTCAAATGCATGTTACTATTTTTATGGCCAGTTGACATCTACCTTTGTGACAGACCTCCACCTCTGTCTTCACAGATCTGAAACCATAATCACCTGCTTTCATTTCATTCTATGTAGTTTCATTCCACTCTATGTGCTCTATTCTAGTCAAAGTGACAGCTTATGCCACGGTACAACTTACTGTACAGATACTTAGAATTAGCTACTTTAATAAAGAGCTTGGATATTTACTTAATCTACATTAAATTGAAGGACTCTCTTCACATGTAACTAGGTTTGGCATTCACGCAAAATCTATTTTGTTTTTCAGTTTAGAATTCAAATAGAAAAATGTAGGTATTGTCATAATTTTCTACCTTTCATCATGTCTATATACATAGAGAATACTACTTCAAAACCATTTTAAGTGCAAGGCAAGAAGCAAAGGGTATTTGGAGCAATATAAAATTTTAGTATGCATACTAAAATATTCAGAAAAAATATTGGATATTTATTTAGCAAACAAATACATACATGGAATACTTATTACGTGCCAGATACTGTGCTGAATATCTTCTCTAAAAGGGGCAATGATTAGCAAACCATTCCATCAAAAATCACTATTTTTTGCCTTAACTTCCTTTTTGTAACCTCAAATTCATCAGCATGACGCATAACAATTTTCTAAAGTTGTTTCAGGAATAAGTAAGCAACACATTATGAAGCCTAAGCATAACCAAACATTATTAAGTTTTGGTTTTTAGGGAAAAGTAAGCTATATACTAGTAGCTGGATCAATACATTTGATGCAAAAAATGGGGCTCACAGACCATAAGCAAAGATCTTGAAACATCATCAATTACTGAGGACTGAATTCCTACCAACCATCCCAACCATTAACAGAACAAAAACAGGACAGGATAGAGCCTGAGGATAGGACAGAAGAATTGTAGGAGACTGGAATCTGGGAAAGTTTCCATCATCTGTTCTAGAGAAATGAAGGAATTCCGTGGCAGCAAGCAAACTGAGGCTCCTCTGACACTGTAGTCAAGGATATGGAGATGAACTAGGTTCCTTTCTAACTAGAAGAAACTCAGGGAAGCCACATCTCAAATATCCTTTCTTTCAAATACTTTAAAAATGACTATTAGTAGGATACGGTGTCAGATACTTTGGGGATAAAAAAAACCACATGATAAAGTTCCTACTTCAAGATATTATTTATAGTCCGGCCAGTGTGGGTCAGTGATTGAACATCCACTCAGGAACCAAGAGGTCATCAGTTCGATTCCCAGTCAGGGCACATGCCAGTATTATGGGCTCGATCTTCAGTAGGGGGCATGCAGGAGGCAGCCAATCGGTGAAGTCTCTCTGTCATTGATGTTTCCATCTCTTTATCCCTCTCCCTTCCTCTCTTCTTAAAAATCAATACAAAACATATTTTAAAAAAGATATTATTTATAGGGGATCCAAGATGGCAGAGGATAAGTGGAATCTACCCTCACCTACCCCCAGGACAGAACTAGAATTACAACTAAATTATAGAACAATCATCCTGAATAACCAACTGAAGAGAAGTCTTATAACCAAGGATTTACAGAATAAGCCACAATGAGACTGGAGGGTGGAGACTCGAAAAGGGCGGCGGCTAAGATCCTGCAGGGATATCTCAGCTGCAAAAATGTTTTCTCTGAGAAGAGTGGGTCTCAACCCCAAGCTGGGCTCCACAGTCCAGAGCACCAGAGCAGGGAAGAGGTGCTCAGTTAACATCTGGCTGTGAAAACAGGCAGGGATTCTGTCTAGCAGGAAGAGACCGCAGTCAGCTAGAGACAGGTTCCCTCTTAAAGGGCCAATACCACATTCACAGCCACTCAACCCTGGGCTCCGGTAAAGAAAGGGCAGAGCAGACTAGAATCACAGAAGGAGAGCTGGTGTTTGTGGTTCTGGGAAGAGAGCTGAAGAAACAGCTGCCAGGACCCCAGTGCTGAGCCCTCTCCCACACTGCAGATGCCATCTTTCTTGGGTAGAACTCTCCCCCACACCCTCCCACCTGGGAGATCAATAGCTCCACCCTCTGGACTACCTGTCACCCTACCCTGTGGAGCTTGTACGCTGCTGAGGAGTGAGCTGCCTAGGCTGGGGTATAGACACCTGGGCAGACTCAGGGAATATTAGTAACTGAGTTGTGTGGCTTTGGGGCAGGGGCAATTCCTCTTACTTTCCTTGTACACCTGACTGGCATTTTCCCCTCATGGGAGATCCACTCCCTTCTGGATTCCTGGTGGCTCCGTCCTGTCAAAGTCTAGGCAGAATCTGGGACAAACTGAGTTGTGTGGTTCAGGGACGAGAGACAGAGGCCATTCATCCACATTCGCCCAAGCCTGACCAGCACTTAGCCCTCTCGGAAGAGCCACTAGCCCCATCCTCTCAACTCTCAGAGGCTCTGCCCTGCTGAAATTTGGCTCCTGGCAGAATCTGAGACAGACTGAATTGTGTGGTCTAGGACGGGGCCATTTTTCCCTTGTATGCCTGACTGGAGCAGAGCCCTCCATTCACATGGGCAAATCTTGCTCTATTTGGGCCTGATAAACTCTTCTGGCCTCACCTGATAACTCCCTGAGAACATGCCCCAACCCAAAGATGTGGAGTACCCAAGGGGTGTCAGCTAGACTTGGTAAACCTGGTGACTTTTGCTGAGTGGCCTCCCATCCTGCACTGGCACCGAGTGTGAACCTGTGTCAGTCTGGTGAATACCACTTGCCCTCACCTGGTGATTCACTGAGAAGCTACCTCATGAACTCCAGGACTGCAGAGGCCTTTTCACTGATTAAGCCTAATAGGCAGCCTGCAGGCAGAGGCAGATGGAGGCTGATCTCGGGATAC
>PVJC01030338.1:0-15894 GCA_004026665.1 Murina feae | reverse complement strand
GATTTCCTCCAGTTCCAGTTCACTTCAGTCCCTGTTTTTATTCCTGGGTTTTATGTTGGGATGCCTTACAAAAAGTCACTTGAAAGAAAGGAGTTACAGCTACGAACTAAAAAGGACCGTCCCTCTTTCCTTCCAGGTCCTCTTTCTTGATCATCCAAGAAAGAAGGTCCGGGACACACAGAAGTACAAGCCCTTCAAGCGTCAGGTGAAGGTACTGCAGCCCCTGCGTGGCGCTTCTGTTCTGCTGGGCCACACAGTTGTTGTGTCTGGTCCCTGGCGGCTGACGGCGGGTTAAAGGTTTTAGTTTTCCCTTTGGCCGAGGGGAGGTTCTGTCCACCACCCATCTCTGAGGAGCCCAGCAGAGGGCACCCCTGGGATGCGCTGGGAGCCTGGGCTAGAGGGCGGAGCTGCAGGTCACCCCTCACCCCACCCCCCAGGCAGTGGGCCTCCATGGGCTGGGGTGGGTGGTGCCTGCAGGGCCTCTGCCCAGTGCCCTGTGCCGTCTCCCCAGAGTGGAAGGCCGTCTCTGAAGCTGCTGGCCGAGAGGATCCTGGGCGTGCGGGTGCAGCAGGCAGAGCACTGCTCGGTGAGTGGTCTCGGGCAGACACCATGGGCCTAGGCAACGAGGAGGCTGTTGCTCCATAAAAAATGACCTGCCACAGTGGATTCACCAGGGGTTAGATTCGAGGTGTTTATATTAACGGAGCACAGCATAAAAAACTATTGTAATTAGAGAAAATGACCCTCGTTAGGGCTGTGTGGCCCAGGCCAGCCGGCCCCCTCAGCCCTCTGTGACAGGCCCTGGGGACCAGCAGAGGAGTGTGGGCCCTGGAACCCGCTGGCCGGCATCTGTGCCCGGCACCAGCCTCCGCAGGCATCCCTAGTGTCTGCTGTGGCCTGCGGCTCCCCCCAGCAGCCATTCGTGCCTCAGCTTCCTCCTGGAGCCCAGGCACCGAGTCCCAGGACGCTCCGTGCTGCCTCCACTCACCCAGGGTCTGGCTCAGCTCGGGAATCGGGGGTTGGCTGTCATGGAGCCATGTGTGTCACCTAGATTCAGGATGCCCAGGCAGCAATGAGACTCTACGTCACCGTGAAGAAGGAGTGGGAACGCGCAGTCCAGGACAGGCGCCCCACCACGGCCGCCACTCCAGACCACAGCAGGCACGGCGCGTAGCGGAGCCCACCACCCCCATGGCAGCGTCTGCGCCCACAGGCACTTGTGAACAAGTCACAGGACAGGCCGCACCTCTCCAGAGTGGCGACAGATCGTGGCAGCGGGATGGGGCGCTCACACTGCTGAGGGCCTCCTCTGTCCCCCGATGGGAAAATCATCTGTCCTGGGCACAGCCAGCAGGTGGCGCTGGGACCCACGTGGAGGCCACTGGCCAAGCCCAGCACCATGTCCCCGCTGCGCTGCATTCACCGGGTCCCAGGACAGGAAGCAGCCAGGTACTCACGCCTTCCTCCAAGCAGGCCCCTTCCCTCCGCTGCAGCCAGCTCAGCCACGGCCTCGCTGAGGTGTTTCCTGTGGCCACCCCTGGACTGGCGCTGGTGGCGGTGTTCCACCCTCCCCACCCCACTGCCCGCCAAGCTTAACCTCAGGTCAGCCGCACTGTGGCCACGTCGGCTCAGGCTGCCCCGCGTGCTGGGCTGCTATCATTGACGTGTCTCCCAGGCCAGAGCTGACATGCTCATCTCGGGCGATCTGACCAGGGTCTCAGAACTCGGGGAGCACCGGGTGCCTAAAGCCCAAGGCTTCGCTGAGCCAACAGGTACAAATCACTGAGGGCGTGATTGGACGTGATGAGGCTTTACTTGAGGTGGGCATGGGGGAGCCTGTGCCCTCGCTCACACCGTCTGGAAGGGTTGTGGTATCTGACTCGGCCACTGGCCGTGCTGGGGCTGAGGCCCGTACAGAGATACATCCAGCAACTGCCCCCCCCCCCCCAAGGAAAAAGCCAGTTCAGCAGGCAGCTCCATGTGGCAGGACAGAAGGCACCGGGCAGGGGGCGGGGACCGAGAGGTGTGAGCCTTCTGGGGCCCCCGCGGATGGCCCCTGGGCAGAGCAGGGCAACGTGGCCTCCTTCAGCCTCTGCAGCACCTTCTCCGCGTAAGAGACCAGCTCCTGGGAGAGGAGACGGGGCCGTCTCAGCTCCACAGCAGGTGTCTGCGGCTTCACTTGCCTTTGAAGAGCTGATGGCTGCCCTCTAAGGTCAGAAGTGGACCCATGGCAGCAGGAGGCGCCGAAACGGCGCACGGTGCCAGGCCACCCCTGCAGAAGCCTCGGTCGGGCTCCGGGACTTAGCCACCCGGCCTGGCGGTGGGGTGTGCTGAGGCCTGGTTCTCGGGGCCCTGCCCCCACTCACCAGGCTGGAGGTGAAGCGCTCCTTGATCTCCTCGACCAGGGTCTGGATGCCGCTGGACACTAGCTCGCACAAGATGTCCTCTGTGGGCAGGGAGGTTCCTGAGGCCAGGCCTTCTCCCTTAAGAGCCCCTCCCGGCCGAGGCAGGACCTGGCTGCGCCCCAGCTTACTGAGGCTTAGCATGAACGCCCCGACCTGGGGCTCAGGAGCCAGCACCAGCCAGCCTGGCGCATGGTGGGCACTTGGGTCACATGAATGGGACATGTCAGAGGGGGAGCTGGGAGCAGGGTGTCCCTGCCCACCGGCATCCGAAGGGGTGGCAAGGGAGTTCTCACGGTAGGAAGCCAGGTGGACCAGCAGCAAGCACACGTTCTCCGCCACCTCCGGGTGGTCCTTGTACAGCTCGTACGTGTTCCTGATGAGGCTGAGCCCACTGCCTTTCCCCTCGGCCACCACCACCCGCAGTGCCGCCAGCTCTGGGGGGCGAGGAGAAGCAAGATGGGGTTCATCCCCTGCAGCCCCCGTGTCCTCTGGGAAATGGTTGGGACCAGGTTGGGACAACATAGCCTCAGCTGCAGGAGGGGACAGCCTCGGCTTCCTGCAGCCAGGACTCCAAGATCACTGTCTCCCCTGCAGGTGCAAAGCTTGTAAAGCTCCAAGTTCGGCTGTTTACTAGAGGGGAGGGCAGGGGGTGCTCCACGCACCCCACGTTAGGGGTCCGCCTATGAGCAGGGGCCACGTCACACTTCTCACCCGACTCGCTCTGGGGTCCTGCCCACTGGATTCAGACAGCCCTGCTTGTGAGCGGAGCCAAGTCCCTTCCAGCCTCAGCACCTCGGCCGCCCTCCTGCCCCACGGACCAGCTAGCCTCCCACACAGGCTGCACGGGGGACTGTGCCTCCATCAAAGGGAAGATCCTGCCACGCCCTTCGGAGCCCCCCTCCCAGCACTGAAGGCCCCGAGCCTTCAGGCCCTGGCCAGCCCACTCACCCGACACCTTGGCGAGGCTGGCCAGCCCCCGGCAGGCATTATTCACCAGCAGGACGCGGTCCTGGCACAGCTGGAGGCTTTGCAGGAACAGCACCGCCATCTCCTCCAACAGGTGCTCCTGTATGCAGCCTGCAGGGGCCAGCGGCCTCATCACCTTCTGGGCACAGGCCGCCCCCAGCCCCGGGGTCCAGGACCTCACCCAGCAAGGACAGCAGCCAGAGGACCGCACAGCCGGCCTCCGCCATCTCCGCGTCCACCGGATAGGCAGCCAGCAGCCCTGCAATGAGGCCCGGGGCCTTCTCCAGGGGGGCCTTGTCCACGATGTCAACTGGAACAGGACGGGGTGGGGGATGGGATGCCGGGCCCTGGGTACACATGGCTCCCTGACTCCACCCCCACCAACAAGAGAAGCTGGGGGAGGCCAGGTGCCCGGGGTGGGAGTTCTCAGGAGTCCAGGGGCAGTTGGGGGCTTCTGCCCTGGGTATGAGTAGGGCTCTGCGTTTCTGGGACTCCATGGCAAGAAGCCCTGGGTTCCTTAGGCAGAACTACTGCCCAGGTGCTGCTGGGCAAGATGGGGCGTGGCTCTGGCTGAGTATCTACCTATGAACCAGGAGGTCACAGTTGGATTCCTGGTCAGGGACATGCCCCGGGCTCCATCCCCAGTAGGAGGCTGCAGGAGGCAGCTGATGGTTGATTCCCTCTCATTGATGTTTCTCTGAAATCAATAAAAATATATTTAAAAAACAAGGCCAGGATGCCAGAGCCCAGCTAACTTCTTGACGCCAGGGAAGTCAGGACATGGGTCTGCTCCCTTCTCCTTCCCTCTGCTCCTGGCTCAGAGGAGACTTCATAGGCCAGACAAGGATGACCCTCACCATCCACCAGCAGCACCCAGAGCAGGCTCAGGCCGGCGATGCAGACCTCCCTGTTCCCAGAGCAGGTGTCGAGGTGCTCCAGGATGTGCGTGAACAGCCCCGCCTTCTGCAGTTCCTCCGAGTTGCACCCTGTTGGGCCAGGAATCGGCCATGGAATCCCTCCTCCAGGAAGCCCTCCCTGAGCTCCACCTCTACCCCTTGCCTCAGGCACCGCATCCCATGTGCCCCACACTGCTGGGCCCCCGCCGGGCCAGTGCATGCCCAGCATGGGCCCCAGGAACAAGGACATGGTCCGTCCCCGGGCCACAGTCCCAGCACCTCCCCTCCCACCCCCCCCTGCAGGGGCACGCCGGCCGCTGGAGATTCCCTTCCCATCAAGGACCTAGCCCTGCCCAGGGCCGCAGAGCAGCCTGGCCCTCTGATGGTGCTCTTTCCCCACCGGGTGACCTGGCACTGCGCAAGCCCGTTCTGACGGACACCAGGTGTGCCTGTGCACAGCACCCTGGTCCCTCCAGTGGGTTATCCAGTCGGTCACTCAGCCCTGCCTCCCACTGAGTGGGCACCCTCAGAGCCCAGCTTCCTGGAGGAGACACGGCCCAGACCGGTGAGGGGGTGAGACGTATGAGGTGTGCGAGGCCCTGGAGGCTGCCCTGCCTGCCTGGCCGGCGGCCTCAGGAGCCCAGGCGCTTCTGAAATGGGGGTGAGCAAGGCCGAGGGGCAATGACGCTTGACATGAAAGGGACTTGGGCGTGAAGCCTGGGAGAAGGCAAGGACGAGCGAGGGAAACAGACCAAAAGCCATGCAAGGAGCCAGGAGCGGCCAGCACTGCCTGCCTGGCACGCGCCCAGGGGCAGACCCACCCTGGCTGCAGATGATGGTGAGGAGGCTGTAGACCATGACCAGGAGCTGCTGGGCCTCGGGGTGGCTCCGCAGGACACTCAGCAGGACCAAGATGATGGAGCTGCCCTTCGGCACCGTGATGGCCGGGTCCTGCACCAGCGCTGCGGGCCGACGGAAGGAGCCTGGGTTAGCCCCAGAGCTGGGGGTGGAGGGGGCAGCGGCAGGCAGGCATGTGCTCCCCTCACTGTGTGTGAAGGCATCGGGGTCGGCCTTGTTCTGACGCAGAGTGGGCCCCCATGAGTGCTTGTGGCATGGGGGTGAAGGCCGAGTGGGTGTGGGGCCTGCACAGCCGGAGAGGGGCCCGTGCAGCCAGCGTTGGGTCCCGGGGCCTCCCCTCCCCCTCCCCACCCCCACCTGTGCCGGAGGAACTGTTCCCACGCGGCGAGCCCCACCTTGGCCCAGGGTGCGCAGCAGCAGGCCGCAGGCGCACAACTGGATGTCCAGGAGCCTCTCGTGGTTCTTCATGATGTTGACCAGCACGGCCACCACCTCCATGGACCACGGCAGACCTGGCAGGGCGGGTGCAAGGTGACGCGGGCCGAGGGGTACGGACAGCGGCACCAGGCCATGCTGGCATCTGCAAGCATCACGTGTGGCCCCATCGCACTGCCTCGCTGCCACGCTCTGAGACCACCTTCACGCCCCAGGGAGGCCCTGGGCAGAGCGCTGCTGTGACCAGCCTGCCCGGCTCCAGCCCCGGCGGGCCCCGCCCTGAGTGGGCACCGGTGGGTCCCGGCTTTCCTGTGTGGCCCGTGCTGCACACACGCGCTGGGGAGGGGAGGGAAGCAGTGGCGGCGGAGGGATCTGGCCGGCCACGCCCCTCCCCAGGCCTGCTCCCCGCCCTGCCTTTCCTCGTCGGAAGAGGGTGGTAGCGGCCCCTCCAGCTCAGGCCCTGGGAGAAGGACGACTAAACGCTGGCGCCCAAAGCGGGCGGGGAAACAACCAAAGGCAGAGCCACCAGCCAGGAGCAGGCCCTGCGCTGCCAGCCGCACCCACCCGGCCATCTCCACTCTCGGCCGAGGCAGAGAAGGGGCCCAGCAGCCTCCTCCGCTTGTCCAGGAAGGCAAATCCCCTTCCCACGGATTCTGACTGTCCTGCCACAGCCTGGCTCGAGGGGGTCGTGGGAGGGGAGGGAGGAAAAGGTAAATGGCTAAGGTGGGGCCTCTGTCATCGCCGATGCCCCAGCCTTGGGACAGGCCTCTGTGGAGGGAGGGATGGTGGGCAGACAAGCGAGCGACGGACAGTGGGTGGATGAATGGACAGATGGGTGAACAGATGGAGAGATAGGCGGGTGGGTGAATGGACAGACAGCTGATGGATGGGTGGACATAAATGAATAGGTGGATGGAGGATCGGGTGGGTGGGTGGGTGGGTGGATGGATAAATAAGTGAATCATTTTCAAACTGGTGTGTTGAGTGGACAGATATTTTTGAAACCGTGTTTGGGCAAAAGTTTAAAACTTAATACTAACGGATGGAGGGGGGCTCCCACGCACTCTTGGCTGGCGGGTGCGTCTATGAAAACACGAAGCCTTCGCGCCCCGGGCACCTGGGAACCTGTCCCCTGCGGTGCTTGGTGCAGGGCTGTCTGTAACCCTGCACAGCAGCAGCACGCCGCCATCACAGACGCCGGGAGGACAGCGAGCTTCTGCAGCAGCCGCTGCCAGCTGGTAACGCTTGGAGCCCAGCCACCCACCCCCGCCCCCTTGGTAACAGTGGCCTCACAAAGGGATGGCAGCCTGCTTGACCCCGCAGGTCAGAGAGACGTGGGCCCGCCCTGCCATGTGGCTGGTGGTTGCAGCGTCATCCCATACCCAAAGTTGTGGGTTCAATCCCTTGTTGGGGTGCATGCAGGAAGCAACTGATGATGTCCCCCTCTCTCTCTCCCTCTCATCAATAATAAAGCCCGGCTGGTGTGGCCAGTGATTGGGCATCGACCTATGAACCAGGAGGTCACGGTTAGATTCCTAGTCAGGGGACAGGCCCAGGTTTAAAAAGTTTAATTAAAATGAAACTGGTGTGTTCAGTGGATAGACCCTCATGGGAACAGAGCCCAGCCTCAGGGGGAAGGGAGCTTGCTGGAGAACTTGGGGGAGGGGCCAGCCCCACCCAGGAGCAAGGGTCGGGGGAGCAGAGAGGTCTCTACCTAGCTCGTCGTCAGACATCCTCATCAGCCTGTTCATGACCTTGAGCTGGACCTCCGACCGGCTGCGGAAGTTCTGCATGACCTCTGCAGGAACAGGAGCGTGTGGGGTGCCTGCCTGTGCACTCGCCCACCACGGCCAGCTCAGGGCCCCCGGCTGCGGGCACCACCTCACAGGTGCCCTCATCCCCCAGTGCGTCTCGCTCTGCTCTTTCTACTGCTCCTGGGTGAGGCCCAGGCCACAGCCCTCTCAGCCTTTGGTTCATAACAAGCAATCCCGCCCCTGAAGCGCTGCAGGCTCTGGGAACGCCTGTCCTACAGCTGACTGCCCCATCCACCCGCCTGCCTGGGCACCGTGTGGGCACCTCACAGCGGTCCTGCTTCACAGGAGGGGACGGAGGCTCCAGGCCACTTGGCTAGTGGGTGATGGGCTTCACTGGGCTGTTGTTGACTATGAGACGGGGAGACACACGGTGCCTCGGGCGCCTTCCACCTTCCCACCCTCCCGCGCCATCCCCAGAAATGGGGCAGACTTGGCGGGTCCCTTGTCACAGGCAGAGCCATGCAGAGGACCAAGGGCTGGAGGGGGGCTACCCTGGAATGTGAAGTGACCTCCAGACCTCGGGCGGGAACCCCACGGCGCCCCGGCCCGGCCCAGCACCGGTAGGGAGCAGCACAGGCTGCGTCCTGAAGCGTCAAGTTGCAGGCAGAGCCCCATGCTTTGTCCCTGCAGGGACGCGCCTGCGGGCACAGCCACCACGCAGGACACTGCTGAGTTGGGGGGACACGGGGCGGGGCAGGGAGGTGAGCGCTCTGTGGGCAATGGCAGCTGGGAGGGGCTGCCCAGAGGCCTTCCTAGCCACTGGCCACGCCGGGGAGCAGTCCGGGGGCTGGGCTGAGGGGCTGCGACGGGTCCCACGGTGCCCTCCCCGCCTGGGTCCCGCTCGTCACCTAGAATGCGGGCCACGTGGCCTTCCGAGATGATGGCGGTGATGAACTCGGGCACGTCCCGCTGGTGCATCAGCAGGGAGACACTGGTGGGCCTGAAATCGCTGCTCATCAGGGTGAGCTGGACCACGTCCCTGGAGAGGGGCAGCGTGAACTTACCGTGCAGCTCTCCCTGCGACGGACAGACGGACGGGCTCCGGGCGGCCGGGCGGCGGGTGCTGGTCCGCCTTCCCGTTCGTGCTCGGTGTGGCAGCACGTCTCCCCGGGTCACAGGGTGCCTAGCTCGCACCCTGGCAGGCCCCCCTCCTGGAGGGACACGGGCTCACGCCTGGCAGACGGAGGAGGCTGGGCCCTGGCACTTCGCCTGCGTGGGCCCCTCCTCCACAAAGAGAGACCAAAAAATCAGATTTTGCTCCTCTGGTGGTAAAAAGGCGGACATAACCCAGGCTGGGTCCATGGTTACAGGTTTGCTTTTTCCTTCTGGCTTGAAAATAAACTAGTCAGCAGTGGCTGGTCCTGGGGCTGTGCGCCCTCACCAACTGCGAAGCCGGCGTCGTCTCCCGCCCAAGGACCAGCATGAAGACCGCTGTCTGGGAGAGCGAGGGTCATAGGGGAGGCAGGGCATGGCCCTCAGGCCCCAGTGGCGGTAGATAATAGGTGGGACACGGAGAGAGAAACGGAAACCTCAGTGCAGCCCCTGACCCGGCTGACCTGACGGTTATTCGCTCCGAGGGGTCGATCTGCAGCATCTGGGGCAAAAGGGAGCTGAAGGTCTTGGCGCGGGGGACCCTCCTCTCCTCCATCATCTTTAGGACGCTGCCAAGGTTGTTGGGGAGGCTCCGGATGGACTTGCGCAGCAGCATGGCCTCTGTGGTCTAGGAGATGGGACACCGCGTCTCGCGTTTCAGAACCAAATGAAAGTGGCCGGGATCAGGGGGAGCCGCGGCCGCCACCTCTAGGACCACCCAGAGACCACCTGAGCCCGAGACCCTCTAGAAGGTGCAGAGGTTCAGGGCAGCCAGCAGCCCCTCACTGGGCAAGGGGAGTGGGGCACCCTCCTTCCTGCCCACAGGCCACGTCCGTGCTGCAGGGCCTCCAGCTGCGCTGTGCCCCGCTGGGGTACACCTGTGGGTGACAAGCAGCTCCAGACACCCTTACCTGGATCAGGGCCAGAGCGCAGCCCACATCCCACATGGCCGCTCTGTGCCCCTGAAGGACCGACAGTGAGAACACCTGGGGGCCGCGGTGAGGCGCAGACTCCCGTGGGTTTGAACATTACCATCCCGGTCATCATTGCCCTTGGACCAGGTGCTGAGTGCAGGGGTGGGCCTGGCAGCTGGGGCAGGAGGAGGCCGAGGAGGAGGGCCGCCCTCTGTGGGGAGGCGTGCAGGGCCCGCTCCACGGGCCTGCGTGGGGCGTGGGGTTGTGGTGGCGGGAGGGCCCTGGGGGCGGCTCACCTCCATGAAGGAGCAGCTGACCATGTCGAGAATGATGCAGCCCAAGGACCAGATGTCGGCTTTCTGGCTGAAGGAGAACTCGAGGGCCTCGGGGGCCATCCAGGACTTCTGAAAGGGGTCTGCGGGCCGGGAGGGGTGCGTGAGCCTGTGCTCGCTGGGGAAGCAACATCTTGACACACAAGCCCTTCAGCCCTGCTCTGACATGGGTACGGCTATCTGTCGGGGCCTGCCCTCCAGACAGGTGCCCACAGGCTGGCCCACGGTGGCTGCAGTGGTCCGGAGAAGGCTAAAACCTGCACCTTCTTTAAACATCTTTAAACATCAGGACCTGGAGGCACAGTTCCAGTTGTCCCCCTTGTTTCTACACCTGAACCCCCGACAAGGAGCCAACTGAGCAAGGTCCTCGGGCCAGCTGGCAGGTCCTGCGAGGCCTCAGCCAGCCCCTCCCTCTCTGGACCTCCATCCCCCAGCCAAACAGCAGAGGGTGGACTCCAAGGACCCTGCCGTCTACCTCCAGTAGATCCACCACCCATCCACCCATCTATTTACCTGTCCATCTACCCACCCACCCAGCCATTCAGCCATCCACCTATCCATTCATCTGTCCCATTTACCCACCTACCCAGCCATTCATCTATTCACCCATCTATTCACCTGTCCATCTACCTACCCAGCCATTCATCTATCCACCCATCTATTCACCTGTCCATCTACCCACCCACCCAGCCATTCATCCATCTATTCATCTGTCCATTCTACCCACCCACCCACCCGTCTACTACCCACCTATCTACCCATCCATCAATTCACTTGTCCATCCATCCATCCTCTGTGCACCAAGGCCAAGAGACCAGTGCAGCATTATGGGACACCAGAACTCCGGAGTTTTCCCTGCGGTGTTCCCTCTGGCCCTGACAGCTATTAGAGGCTAGCAGCCCCGTCCTTTGCCCCATTGTCTTCTCAAAGTAGAGCTCATGTCGCCTACTCCCCAACTATCCCACCTCCTGGGTTCCACTAGGACCTAGTAAAGTGATCCATTCCTAAGCAGGGCCTGGCCCGCACTGGGCTTCCCCCTCTCCCGGTCAGTTTCCTTTCCTCTGAGACCTTCTTCTCCTGCCATGAAGGTTACCATTTCCTGGGTGACTTTGGGGCCCTGCATGCCTCCCCCCATGGAGGAACGCCTGCTCAGTTACAACCCGGGCAGGGGCCCTTTAGTCTCCTTAGCCTAGGAGGCTCTGTGGGGACCTCCTGAGCAGGGACAGGTTTGATGCTGCCTGGTTCCAGCACCCAGAGTGGCACTGCCCTCTGGACTCCGGGAGCAACGAGCTTCCCGTGAATGGCCCCTCCCCCACTGCTCCCACCGCCTCGGTCCCTGCTGGGGACCCAGGCCACCTTCCTCTGCCCGGATGTTCCATTTGGCTTTGTGGGTCATCAGTGCGTTGCAGCTCAGGTCCTGCAGTTTGCAGTGGTTGGTGCCCACCAGGGCGATGTTGGAGGGCTTGAGGTTCCTGAAACCAAGGGGCACACCTTTGCACCCGCCCGCCTGCCCGCGGGTGCACCCTGAACCTTGCTTTCTGCCCCTCCCAGGTCTGCAGAAGCAGCCCATGCCCCTCTCTTCAATAAATGCCCCCTTGGCAGCCCCCTCTTTAAATACTGTTTTCCATAAACAGAAAATATAACTGGTTGTTTGAAACGGGAAAAAAAAACACACAAAGAAAAAACAAGTCAACCGCAGGTAGGAGCCTCCCCATCCCACGGCTCCTCCCGGTCTGAGCGACGCCTCTGCTCGGGGTGGTTTCCCAGGCTGAGCCACGAGCACGCCCTTCGCACACGCAGTCCACGTGCCGTCCCTCTCCTCCTCGACATACGATTGCCCTGAAGCCGTTCCCAGCCCCTCCGAGCACGGATTCCAGCGCGTGGACCGTGGCTTCAGAGCCGAGCCCCTGGCCAGAGGCCACGGCAGTTTAATCTCCGTCCTGGGCGTGCTGTTATCTGCTCGCTTTCCTTGTACTTTAGAACCAACCCGCCAAGTCAGCTCACACTGCGCGAAGCTGCGTGGCGAGGGTGAGTCAGCTGGGGGGGGCGGTCTCCCTCCCGGGAGGTGGAGCTGTGGCCTGCGCCCGGGCACTGACTCCGAGGGGACGCGGGGCTGGTCACCTGTGGATGATGTCCAGCTGGTGCAGGTACTCCAGGGCGTTCAGCACCTGGCCCAGCATGGTCTGCAACCACTGGGGGGAGAGTGAGAGATGAGGATTGGAGGGGCTGCCAGCTCCCCCGTGGGACCCCTGCAGCTGTTGGGGGGTCGGAGCTGGCGCACAGCGGCCTGCAGGACCGCGGCACCCTGTCCCTTGTGTCCCGAGACAGGGCTGAGGCTGGCCAAGCCCACAGCCCGCACAAGAGGCTCTGCCTCAGGCTCCCGAGACCATAAAACCACAAGAGCCAGGCCGACGCCCTAGTGCCCAGACCCCGCACTCCTGTCTCCACGGAGACCCTGTGCCTGGGCTCCAGCCCTGCACCCACCCCTTGCGGGCGACAGAAAGGGCGAAGCCTTCAGTGCGTGTGTCTTTAGAAAGAAAAGAGCCCTGACAGAGAATGTTCTGGAAGCATTTTGTGTCAGAAACAAGATCCAGCTGGTTGCCAGGGCAGTGGCTTTCAAACCGTGTTCCTAGGAAGCCCGTCCCGCGCCCCCCCCCCCCCGGGTGTCAGAGAGGCTGAGCTGGGCCGGGCCTCCTCTCATGCCTCCTCTCCCCTCCCCCTCGTCCCCCTGGTAGAGTGGATGGCTTTCCTTGCTGGGTTTCTGAGGACACTTTGTGCTTCACAGGGTCCCACCTCTCTCAGCAAGTCTGACACCCTCCGAGCCGCCCTCTGAGGCCGTGGGAGGCGAGGAGGGGAGGCCCACCGAGCGGAGGGGTGCTCAGAGCCAAAGGAGGCCCGGCCACCTGGGGGGACGCAGCCCAGGGGACAGCACGCTGGTCCTGGGGTGACAGAGGCGCCTCCGTCCACGGTACCAAGGTGACCGCCTGCCGACCAGGGACACTGTTCATCGCTGTCGGTGACAGAGCCAGCGAGTCAGGTGCAGGCGGAGCCAGGGACGCCTGGACGGGGCTCACCGCGGGTACCCATCGCCGCGGAACGCAAGTGTCACTTTCCACGGCCAGCTCAGGGGTCGAGCGCCAACCCAGAGCCAGGAGGTCACGGCTCATTCCCGGTCACAGCACACGCCTGGGTTGCGGGCTCGATCCGCAGTGTTGGGTGTGCAGGAGGCAGCCGATCCATGATTCTCTCTCATCACTGATGTTTCCCTTTCTCTCCCTCCCTCTTCCTCTATGAAATCAATAAAAATATATTTTAGAAAAAGAAATAAAGAAACAAGGGCTGGCACACCGCAGCCTGGCCAGGCAATGGAGCTCCTGCTCGCGGTGACGGCGAACCCGTCGAACCAGGCGGGTCGCAGCCCCAGGACGTGAGCTGCGGCTGCGCACACCGGCTCCCACCCCCGCGACTCCACGCCCGGAGCTCAGCCAGGAAGCACGAACGTCTAGGTCCCCGAAAGAGCACCCCGCACCGTCCATGATCAGTCCCAAGCTTGAAACAGCCCAAACGTTCCCCGCGCTGGGCCGGACGCGGGCGCGGGACGGCCACGGGAAGGGACGGGTCTGGACGCGCTCGCAGCGTGGCTGCGGCTCAGAGGCACCGGGATGAGCGTGAGAACCCAAACACCGATGAGGACACGCTGCATGAGCCCACATGCGGGGACTGCCGGCCGGGCAGAAGGCGGGCCATGGCTCCTGACCGCCTGGGACCTTCTGGAGAGCCCGGCGTGACCTGCGTCTGATGGGGAGGCCGTGTGCGCCTGGTGGACACGCCCAGCTGAGCGCTGACCTGTGCACCTGGCAGCGTGCACACACCTCCACGCGTGAACGTAACAACCAGGACGGCCAACACAAAACATAACATAAAAAAGACGGCCAGACCCCAGCGGCCCTGCCTCCCCTGTGCCCGCAACCGTCATGGGGCTGCAACATCACGAGGGCCGGGTGGGCCCCAGGCTGGCATGCCAGACAGTCGGCCTACCTCCGAGTCAATGATTGCCCTTTTCTCCCTCGCCTTCTCAATGACCTTCTGGAAGCTTCCCTTGCTGTAGTCCATCACCAGGCAGAGGAACAAAGAGGAGGTCTGCGGGGACACATGGCCCCTTAGGCAGGTGCCGCAGCTCTGACCCAGAAGCCCAGGCAAGCTGGGCGCCCTGCACGGGCACCATCGTGGGGGCTACGGGGGCACCGCCTCCTGGGGGCAGGGAGGCGGCCCCATGAGCAGCTCCGGCGGCACCTCCAGCTTCACCCCCACCTCGGCTCCCTCTATACTTGGGACTTTTCCGAAGGCCACCTGGGCCTCCGGCCACCGCACACGGGGGTGCTGGGTAGGGGATGCTGCCTGTCACAGGCTCAGCTCACACCATCTCCTTCTCCACGGAGCCTGCTCCTGAGGGGCCTCAACCCCGGACTCTAGGGGGACCCTGCTTTCCCTCCCACAGTGAAAGGTCCTCTCAGCTTTTCCGTGTCCCCTTAAGTGCATTAGGGTGCTCAGGAAGTATTTGGGGGTGATGACCTCACCCCAAGGTTTTCCTCGGGGCCCATGTGAGGGGGACCCCCAACTCCTGCTCAAACCCTTGGCTGTCATCCCCAGATGGGGACACTCATGTGGAGATGTGACTAGGGTGACTTAGCGAGGGGCCTGGCAGCCACGGTCACACAGCCGACAGGGTGGGGTGCAGGCTAGGGGGCTGTTAGACCAACTGGCGTCCACTCAGCTGCTCTTCAGCCTCTGAGCCCGGGAATCGGAGAGCACCGCCCTGCAGACCTCCTCGGGCTGAGGGTCACTGTGCAGCCTGGCTCTGCGCAAAGGGGAAGCAGGGACTGGCTCCTGGCACCTGCTGCTCCTCTGTGACAGGCAGGACTGCCCCTCGGGGTGCAGGCGCTGAGCCTGGGGCTGCAGGACAAGCTCAGCACCGGCCTCACCTCCCCGCGGGGCAACAGATAGGCAGGACACTGGGAGGCACTCGCTTCAGCCTCTGTTTCTTCTATGAACTGGGCTGATGACCCCTCCCCCGCTGAGGCTGTTGGGGCTCCCCTGAGACGATGCCAGCGAGCCCCCAGGGTGGCCCCGTAAGTGCTGAGTCAGGGGTTGCCACGTTTAGAGTCACTGCCATTGACACGCCGGGGGCTCGCTGTTCCTGCAGCCGCAGTGTCGGCCCTGACCCACCTCGCTGTTCCACATGATGAACATCTCGTGGTAGATGGAGATGTGGGCGTGTCGGAGCTTCAGCAGCGGCAGCAGCTGAGGCAGAGAACAGGGGGAGACGGGCAGGAGCCCTGGTTCTCGGTTATGCTTCCCAGTCCCAAATCTCAACAAACATGCGAGGTCCCAGCTCCGAGCGGGGCAGGCCACCAGGAGAGCGTGCAGCTAGTCCAGTGTGGGTCCCGGCTCCAGCACATGCACGCAGGCTGTGCTGTGTGACAGAGGCACAGTGCCTCAACCTCTCTGAGCCTCCTAGCCTCGCCTGAAAATGGGGGTAACAGTGGCATCTGCCTCCCGGGGTATCATGAGATCCAAGTGACCCGATGCAGGCACAGTGCCTGGCGTGGAGGACAGAGCACAGGCAGGGGTGGCTGGAGAAGGTGGTGAGGCCAAGGGAGGGGTCACGGATGTGCCCACACCGCCTCGCCTCCTGGTCCCATGCCCCCACCCCCAGCTGGCAGTGCTGTGAGAAGGAAGACAACCAGGCGGCAGAGGTGGCTACCTTAGCGACAGAGTGCCAAGAGGACACGGCTTGCATGGAAGGTTGGGTGTGAAAGCAGGTCACCCACAGGGGCACATAGGGAAGGGAACGTGAAAAGCTGTGAGGGTGAGGGGCTCCAGGAGGCTTTCTTTGCCTGTCAGAATGCCAGGACCCGTCCCTGCCCATCTTGTCTGCACCTGGACTTAGAAATGAGACTCCCGCCATGACGTGGGGGCTTCTGGCTTCACAGCCCGAGGCAAAAACTGGATCCTCCCTGTCCCCACCCCGTGCCTGCCCAGGAGGCACCGAACAGCGTGTTTGCGTCCTGTCCTCCAGGGGGAGCCACCCCGAGAGTTACCTCATCCAGGGCCTCATTGGCATGATGATCGTCAATGCATTCCACCTGCAGAGGCACAAGAGGACAAGCTCAGGAAATGCA
>PVJC01030337.1:0-21254 GCA_004026665.1 Murina feae | reverse complement strand
TCCTTCTCTGGCTTTACCTCCTCTGTTCTTGTCACTACCAGCCAATACTGTCACCCTAGAAAACATGCAATTTCTTTTCTATCTCATGGCTCCTGCTTTTCCTGTAAACGTGTAACTTTGATTTACTCACAGTGTTAGTTTTCTCTTGGTCCTTCATGGTATGCCTATCTCCCCGCCCCCGCCCCCAACTGGTCTTCTTTAGGCAGAGTTTCAGTGCCAGACCATTATCTCATGTATCACTGGCAATACTATGGATTTGGTTAATTTTGGATCAGACACCCTGACTGGTCTATCTAGAGGAAAGATGGAGGAGAACTAAGGTATAAAATATGGCCACCCTACTTTTCAAAAAGCTCAAGGTAGAGGGAACCATGGGTGTGACCATTTTTTCTTGGAAGGGAAGGTGGCTCGGCTGGCACTCTGACCCTGTCCACTGAATTTGTTATGGACTGAAAGTTTGTGTCACCCCACCCCAAATTCATATACTGAAATCCTAACTCCCAATATGATGGCATTGGAAGATGAGGCCTTTGGCGGGTAATTAGGTATGGAACTCCCACGAATGGGACTTGTGCCCTTAAAGAAGAGACATGAGAGTTTGCTCTTCCCTCTGCTGCTTCCACAAGAGGAAACGATGAGAAGATGGCCATTGGCAAACCAGAAAGTGATACTTAACTAGACACTGGACCTGCTGGCACCTTGATCTTGGACTTCCTAGCCTCCAGCACTGTAAGAAATAATAGCTTGTTGCTTATGTCACCCAGTCTATGGTAATTTGTCCTAGTATCCCAAACTGACTAAGACAGCATTAGAACCAAATCTAACCCTAGTCAACATATTGGAGATCCTTAGAAATTCATTGGACAAATATTTATTGAGCACTTGTTAATTAGGCTCTAGGTTAGGCAGGGAAATAGAGTAGTAAGCAAAATGGCAAAAACTCCTAAATTCGTGGAATTTACATTTTTGTGTGAAGGAGAGAAAAAATATAAATAATTAAAATTCAAAGAAAATAACATCTCAATACATGTATGCCTTTACCCTGACAAAACTTCCTTCTTGATTCTCAAAACAAAAGGCAAATTGATCTTTTACCCCCTTTTTCTGCCCATCCTCATCTTTTGGCATAAGTGGGCAAGGAAATGGAAGAGAAATAGAAGGAAGGGTAGAACCCAAAGCCTTAAATAATATACTTTATTAATAAAGTTAGCTTTACAAGTATGCAACAAAAATCTTAGCCTGAGAGAGAATTATTTTTTCTCTATTTAGTCTGTTTCATCCAGTCATTTATAATTTTTGGCAACATTTATATAGTATTTTTATGGTTTAAAAAGTATTCCCATTTAATCATTTGTTTAGTCATTCATTCTGCGAACATTTATTATTTAATTATGTGCACCAGACCCATATTTCATCTCCTTTCTCCCCAGTGCAACTCTGAAAGGAAAGTAAATATTATTAGCATACCTGTTTACCAGATGATTTTGGAGGGGAAAATAAAATTCAGAGGTAGGTAGCAAGCAGAATAGAAAAACAGGCTTTGGAGCCAAGCATGCTAAGATTTGTTTCCATATATTTATATCTATAGAAATATCCTTGCACATGCAAAAAAATTTTCAGGTTGATTTACAATAGCACATTCAATTCAACAAGATAAAAAATATAAATAGATTGAAAGAACTTAATGAAGGAACAATAATAGAGGAAAGATGAGAACAAACAGCAAATTAGAAAACAGGTATGTATGGTAATGATGTTAACAAAAAACTTTTAGCCCTAACTGGTTTGGCTCAGTGGATAGAGAGTTGGCCTGAGGACTGAAAGGTCTCAGGTTCAATTCCAGTCAAGGGCATATACCTTGGTTGTGGGCACATCCCTAGAAGGGAGTGTGCAGGAGGCAGCTAATTAATGTTTCTCTCTCATCAATGTTTCTAACTCTCTATCACTCTCCCTTCCTCTCTGTTAAAAAATCAATAAAATATATATTTTTAAAAACTTTAAAAATACTAGCATTGAGCCTCAATATTTGATAAGTTTTGTGGCTATTGCAGGGTGGAGAGGTGAAAAAGAAAAAAAAAAAAACGTTTTTCAATGAATGAATTCCAAGGGAGGGAGAAAAAATATAGAACGTATAGGTTAAAAGAGAATTAGGAGATATTATCCAAACATAATATGTAAATCTTGACCCAAACAAACTAACTGCAAAAAAAATGAATTATAAAATAAATGGAGAAATTTTAACTGACCATTTTTGGTATATTACGGAAATTCTAATTACTACAGGTGTGATAGTGGTATTGTGTTTATGTTTTCAAAAGAGACATAATCTTTAAGATGCATGCTGAATTATTTGCAGCTAAATTGAAAAAAAGGAAAACCACAATAGCTTTACAGGTAAGATTCCTGTTTTTATATATTAGTTTTGTGTCTTTGGGCCACTTCTCTCACTTTTTTTCTCCTATAAATTTAGGAAAATGAAATAAATATCTTGCCCAGGATTTTTGGGGAAGATTAAATAAGATAGATATGTACAATTGATCCTCATTGTGAATTTCCTACTTGCTAAAATTTATTTGTAACCCCCAAATCAGTCCTCTAGTGCTTATGTGATGATTTATAGATAAGCACAGAGCAGCCAAAAAAATTGAGCCACCTGACACATGTGTTCCCAACTGAGTTCCAACAAAGTGACACTCTGCCTTTTTCTCTGCTCTCATACTCCAAACTTTTTCATGGTATATTTAATGCCATGATTTTTGCATGTTTGTGTTTTTGTTGATGATTTCACTATTTATAATGCCCCCAAGCATAGTGAGGACATCTTGTCCAGTGTTCCTATACACAAGAATGCTATGATGTGCCTTACAGAGAAAATATGTGTTAGATAAGCTTTACTCAGGCATGAGTGATAGCATTATTAACCATGAGTTCAATGTTAACGAATCAATAATACAATAGTAATGTCTTGAAACAGAAACACCCATAAAATGTTGTGACCAGGGGCTTATAGAAACCTAACCTTGTATTTGCCAAAGGTGTAGTTGGTCAGCATTTACTAATTCAGTGTTCATGGCAACTTTATAAAATGTAACTGCCACAAATAAGAAGAATCAAGTATATGAAAAAGGCTTAGGCCCATGCCTGCCTCAGAGCGAGTGCTCCACAAATTTCTTCTTCTCGGCGCTTAAGCATTAGAGATCAGACCTAAACCTTGTTCTTCAGACTCATTCTCTGGGTTCTTTATTCCTGACATAGCTCCCCAGACAGTGGGTACATTGTAATGTGTGTAACACCCTATTGGATCAATTAGACTTTCATCTAGATATAGGTTTTCTCATTTTCAGTGGATTTTTGTTTATCTGGGGTTACCCTGCTAATCAAAAAGGGCACAGGGCTTGGAATTAGAGAGCCTGGGTCAAGCTACTGCTCTTCTGTGAGATGTGTGACCCATGGTCATGTCTCATGTACCTAGATGTTCTCATTGAAAACAACATAAAAAAATAGAATGACTTTGTTCCATTGTAGGAGCTAAAGGTGAGAAATTAATATGATCTGGAGAAGCTAAGGGAACAGCTGAAAAACAAGTTTAAAGTTCTCACCTCTTCTTATGGCACCATTGTCTGTCCTCACCACACTGGAGAACTCCTAGGCAAGCTGCATATCTCCCTTTATAATTTCTACATCTGCATTTTTTGGGCTTCTTAATGGGTAAGAACTACTTAACACCTCAGGATACACATGCTTCCTGGATCATTAATTTTACTAGAATGTTCATTCAGAAAAGTATATTACAATACAATTTATTCAGCTATGGCTCAACAGTTCTACGTGGAGGATGAAGTACACCCTGCTGGCAGTATATTGTCTCCGCTCACCTCAGATTTCAGTAAAGGACAGTTCTCTTGCAAACCAACAGCATCCCAGCCTGAGCACCCAACAGGCCTCTTGATATTCTGTTTCCAGCCCTTTCCCCAAACCTGAGGAGCTCAATCAAGTTGCAAGTAGGGAAGACCAACAGTGCAGGGTAGTGAATGCCCCTGGGAAAAATCCACAACTAATGAGGGATAAGTGCCCCACCTTCCTGTCCCAGAGGAACAGTTTTGAGGAGATATGCGCACGGTTGAGCTCCAGTTGCCTGCAAGAGGAAGCAGCTCAGTGATGCATCCCATCTGGCTTTTCTCCTTGCTACCTTTCTCACTCTTCCTACTCCCACCTTCCCAACAAACTACCTGCACCCATGTCCTTATCTCAGGCTCTGCTTCAGGGCTTAAGGGGAGCCATTTGGTTGGAAGAATAGACTTGAGCTACATTTGCTCAGCACTTTACATTAAACTAAAATAATCCAATAGTCTGTTTTAAAATATTGAATTGTCAACAGATATTTGATATAGACTTGAAAGCATAATTCTAAGAAATAAAAGATGTACTAAGAAGTAAAAGATGTTAAAACACTTCTCTCTTCTAGTAGGTGTTTTAGGCCATTCTCTAAACACCAAGCCATTCTTTTCTCTGGTTAAGGATCTTGAGTGGAAAATAATAAAACAATTCCAATCTTAATCTTTAATACTCCCCACTCACATGACCAATCAGAAGTGCCTATATCTGAATGCCACTGCCAAGGTCTACAGAACTGCTGGTTAGCAGGTGGGGCTTGCGATGTTTAAGTGTTTATCTTGCTCACTATGAGGCCCAAGGAAACGACATCATAAGAAGAGTCTGCCCTACTTCTCAGGCAAAAGAAAATGGAAGGCTGACTCAATAACTGGATAACTGTGGCTATATGAGCCACACAAACTCATAAAAGGAACTGCCTTACAAATCTGGTCAGAAAGCCATATACACTTGGTATGATGTTCTCCTCTGGAGGACCTCAGGAACCATTGCTTAAAAAACAGCCATCATGATTAAGATTCCTCCTAAACATAAAAAATATTCCCTGCATCCTAATTGGATAAATACATGTATTTGGACACCCTTTCCTTTGCTGATCATTTGTCCTTGGGAATGGCAGCATAAACATTGTCGCTGCTATTTCAACAAAAAACTGAAGAAAGGAAGTGAATGAAAGGAAATGAGTGGCTGATTTTTTAACTTTTAGGCATGTGATTGAATTTAAAGTTATACCTATTAAGCTATTATTCAGAATGCCAGATTCTGATTAAGCATCTTTCAACTGACATTACAATCTGCATTGCATACAGAAGGGTCTTGTCAAAGTTTTATAAGATGTAAGGACAAGCTTTGGCAGGAAGATCTAGATTGCATTTGCCCGATTGAAGTTCAAGCAAAACTGCACTGTTTGTACAAGACTTCCATCCTCATCCTCACTGGCTTGGATTTTGTTTTCTTTGGAGAGGGGTGACAAATAAACAGAAACCTCTATCAAAAGCAGCGAGGAAGTCACAGTTTACAATTATATCCTCTTTTAAAGATTTAACATCATTACTTTTATCCCTTATATAACCAGTGATGTGTCTACCCTGCATCCTTTGAATGTGCACATCTTAATGGCCTCATATTGGCCTCTGGCAACAAATTAATGGTCCAGTTATGAACATATTGTATGTAAACGAAAGCTAGAGTGTTTGCTCATCATTTAAAATCCTGGGACTCAAACCCTGCTTTTAAAATATATTTCTTTATTGATTTCAGAGAGGAAGGGAGAAGGTGAGAGAGATAGAAACATCAATGATGAGAGAGAATCATTGATCGGCTGCCTCCTGCACACCCACCACTGGGGATCGAGCCCGCAACCCAGGCATGTGCTCTTGGCTGGAATCGAACCTGGGACTCCTCAGTCCACAGGCCAATGCTCTATCCACTGAGCCAAGCCAGCTAGGGCCTAAACCCTGCTTTTGATTAAAAGTGAAAGCACAGCCATACTAACTGCTACTCAGCCATCAGTTTCTCCCAGCATGCCCTGATTTCATGCAGTTCCCAAATAGTGACCCTTTCCAAACAAGGAGGATGGAATAGAACTGCTGACATGATAAAACCCTACTGAATCACACCTATGCTATGTTCTACTACTTTGAATCCATCACCAGAAACCATTTGTCCTAGGCATCAAGTATAATGACTGGTGCACAAAGAATTACATCAGTCATATTGACTTTATTTTTCCTTCTTTAAAATGGAAGAGGAAACATCAGAAACTTTCATGGTTATGCAAGAATATCTCATTCATATGGATATATACCTGAACATAAACCCTTTTTTTGTGAGTGAAGGTAGCTTGAAAATGGTAATGTTTCACATAAATGTCCTTATAATTTTGTTTCTGGAACTCTTCAAATGCCTGTTGGTGGTTGTGTATTAAAGTTTTTTGCAAGCCTACTTGATGTGAATTGATCTGTAGCTTATACTCATTATATATTATCACCCTTTGCTAAAAATCAGCACAGAATTTTCTAGTTCCAGCCACTGAGGGATCAGTTAGGGTATGCAGTCCTGGGGCAAAGTGACAGATTATGTGGTAAATAAAATGTAGAATTTAACACCGAATTCATTAATATTTTAATGTAACTCATTTATTAATCAAACATTTACTCAGCACCTATTATGTGATCTACACTATATATTCCCTGGGAATTCAAAAGTAATGAAAATAACTAAGAACTTATAGTCTAGTGAGCAAGGTGGGTAAACAGTTATAATGAAAAAGAAAGTCTAACATAGGTTGCACAGAAGGTTAAAAAGATGAAATGATAGATGATGAGGCAGCTGTATTTTATAGTTCCATGAAAAAGTGAACTTGATTTGCAACGCTTCCAGTCCACATGGCCTTCCTAGGAAATATCTTCTCAATAAATTAAAAGAATTCAATGAGAATTTCTACCTTTTGATACTCGGATGCCCTAGTGTAAGGAAGGGAGGAAAGTGATTGATTTTTTACTCCGATCACTGCTTGATGGCCATCATCATGGTCTGAGTCAACGCTGAAGCATCACTCACAGTTCTTACCTCTGCAGCTGCACTCAGGGCTCTGACTGCTCACACGGGGATGCAAACAGATGATGGAAATCGCTAACAGAAATGTAGGAAAGATGAGCCTGCTATTACTTTCGATTTATTCCCTCTCCCCCTTTCTTTGCCAAGTTCTAAGAAGGATGGACTATAGGCTCCTTATTATGCAGAAATAGCATCTGAGAAAGATTAGAAGGAATGAAAAAATAGAAAAGGGAAGGAGGAAAGGGAGGAAAGAAGAAAGGGGACAGGAAGAAATAAAGGCATGAAAGATAGCTATAGTATTTGGAATAAGAGAAATGTTTTTCCTGCTATAGAAAAATAACCACAAGTCGCGCAGCATTAATTAACACCGAGAGTAAAGACATTTGGGGAAATAAACACTAGCCCACAGTCCGTTTGCAAACTGACTTTATCACAGGACAGTCAGCCATCTATTTTTAAACAGACTGGGTCATTATCACTTTGTCTGCCTGCCTATCCATTAGCAAAAGCTGTGTGTTAATTTTCCTGGGACCCGTTCTGGTGTGTGGAGCATACTAGCCCCACTGGAAGATAACTGAGTCTTCGGAAGCAAATGCCTAATGACCACAGCATGTAGTTCTCCCATTCTACAGAGTACAGATCAAATAGATGATGGACATCATACACAATCACATGGACACTTTGTAGGGATTAAGGAGGTTCAAAGATCATCTCTGAAGTCCCTTTTAGAAGACAGAATAACACTTTGTGTCTTGGGCCCGGGCTCTCTTCTTAGACATTCTCTTGTCATACATAGCATTGCTTTACTATAATCAAGCAAAAAATAAATAAGGCATTAACATGCTCTAAGAAGGGAGATTTTCACTCTTAAAATAAGAGACAGGTCTCCTTTCTTTGCTTAATACTTATTGAATGTTTCCCAAGACATTCAATTTGCTTCGACTTTCTCATGTTTGTCACACAGATGAATTAATACAGTTGCTAAGCACATCAAATAAGATTATTTGCCTGGAGGGAAATCACAGAAGAGCAGAATTGTCAGAAAACTATTTTGGAAGTTTACACTAAACGTTGTTGCTGTGCAGTTAAATAATAAAACTTAAAATGGTAACAACTTTGAGTATCTTCTTTAAATTGGTCTTACACTTAGAATGTTGTCTCTAATTAGGATAATAATGACTTATTCAATACACTAGGGGTCTGGTGCACAAAATTTGTGCACTCGGGGGGGGGGGGCGTCCCCTCAGCCCAGCCTGTGCCCTTTTGCAGCCAAGGACAGCTTCTTGGTCACGGGACAGCCTGGGGCGCTCCAGGGCTCAGGGTATGGTAGGCTTCTCCCCATCGCCGCTGGCGGCTCAAAGAGCCTAGGCCCCAGCTCAGGGCCCCCACAGGGCCGTGGATGGGGAACCCATCCAGAGGCTCCACAGGGAGCAAGACACCCACCTAAGAGCCGGCCCCGTAGTCTGGCCCCAGCAGCTTAAAGAACTCCAGGGTCTGGGGACCTTGTCCAGGTCGCACAGGTTCACGCTGCACTCCCACCACCGCCGCCCTGCCACCACCGCCACCTGCCCCTGCCGCCGCCGCCAGTGCCGCATCCACCACTGCTCATTCCGTGGCTGCCTCTACCTTGGCTGGGTTAATTTGCATACAGCCACTCTGATTGGCTGGTGGGCATGGCTTGGCTGGTGGGCATGGCTTAGGTGTCTCAGAGAGGTGGTTAATTTCCATATTACTCTTTTATTAGAGTAGATATTTTAAAATATATTTTTATTGATTTTTTTTACAGAGAAGAAGGGAGAGATATAGAGAGTTTGAAACATCAATGAGAGAGAAACATCGATCAGCTGCCTCCTGTACACCCACTATTGGGGATGTGGCTGCATCCAAGGTACATGCCCTTGACTGGAATTGAACCTGGGACCCTTCAGTCTGCAGGCCAACACTCTATCCACTGAGCCAAACCAGTTAGGGCTATCATTAGCATATTATGCTTTGATTGGTTAAATGGACAACCAGACATTTAGCATATTAGGCTTTTATTATATAGGATATGTATTGAAGACCCACTATGTACAAGTCACTGTTCTAGGCTCTGGGGAGAAATGTAACAAACAAAAATAAACTCATAGAAACAGACAACCTAATGGTGGTTACCAGGGGGGAAAGGGATAAGGGGGAGGCAGAAGTGGGTAAAAGGGATTAAATATATGGCAACAGAAAGAAACTATACTTCAGGTGGTGAACACCCAATAGAGTATACAGATATTGAATTAAGATGTTGCACAAATTAAAATTACATGTTAGTAACAATGTTGCCCCAATAAATTTTAAAAAAAGATTGCCCTCCCATATGGAGTCTATATTTCAGCAAAAAGAGAATCAATATATAAACAAACAATTATATAAGATGATTTCAAATATATATATGTGCCAGGAAGATAATGATCTGTCACAATGGGACAGAGAATGACTGTGTGGGGCATGGAGTCATTTCAGCACAGTCACACAAGATCTCTCGGAACTGAAACAAGAGTGACAAAATTAAGGGAGATGAACAAAGGAACTAGGGTAAAAGTATCCCAGGCAGAGGGAACAGAAAGTACAAAGGACTTTGGACAGTTAATATGTTTTATATAGTTCTTTATATCTTAGAACACTTTCATATTTATTGTTTCATTTGATCCTCACTACCTGTAGTACCTTGAGGTAAAGATACTACAGGTAATATTATTTTCACCTTCAAATAATACATCACACATCCAATGGCGGATCAGACAAGGTCTTATGATGCCTCTGCTTCCTAACACATTGTGGTACTTTCTGTGTCTCAATGATTAGGAAGATTAAAACCATCTGAGCAGGTGGTTTAATAATTAGCTCCATTTTTTTCTTTCTTTCATATAGAAAGTAGAAAAAGCTTGAACTCTGAGTCTAGTGGAACTTTGAGTTTCAGTCCTGCTGAATTATTAACTGGTATATGCTACCTTCATGCCATTACCGCAGATAGATCATCCACTTGTCTCTTAAAGCCAAAACCTCCCCTTGGACCCAAGATCCCAGTCCCTTTAGCCTAGTAAGGACAAGCTGTTCATACTGATTGTTACCAATTCTTTTATTCCTATTCACTATATTCTTCATAGTCCAGCTGATCAGGATAAAAATGTTACCTCTCTCATTGTCCGTATCCAATCTAACAGCAAGTCCAATTGGCTCTACCTTCAAAATACAGCCACAATCTAACTACTTTTTACCATGTCTGCTGCACCAACCCTAGTCCAAGCCATCATCATCTCTCTCCTGGATTACTAACAGCCTCCTGACAGGCCTGCCTGCTGCTGCAGTCTATGTCCAGTGCAGCAGCCTGAGGGATTCTTTTCAAGAGTAAGCCAGATTGACTCAAAACTCTCCACTGGCTCTCATCTTGCTCAGAGTTAAATCAAAGTCCTTACACTGACCTGAGAGGCCCATGTGATCTAACCCCACCCCTAAGCCCCTTTGACCTTATTTCCTACTTCCTTCCCCTTGGGTCACCCAGCTCTTGCCTCATGGACTTCTATTCCCTGACTCGTCTCCTAGAATGTGAGTTCCACAAAGTCTTCGTCTGTCAGGGGTCTTTGTATGTATGGGTCACTCCTGTATCCCAAGGACCTGGAACAGTGCCTGTCACGTAGTAGGCATGGAACGTGTATGTGTTGAATGAGTAGTCCATGCCCACCTGACATAAAGTTAGGTACAGATTTGCTTGGTTTTCATTTAATCTAATTGGTATATATAATTCCATCAGGTCACGTTACAATGCCAATTATGGAACATAGTTCTTTCTTAAATAAGTAAAACAAGTTGTGAAACTCTATCTCCCTACGTTTCACGCAGACTTAGCCATTTATTAATATCTCTCATATATTGAAACGCTGTTCAATTGGCTGCAATCTTAGTTTCAGAATCTGACCTCCACATTGACGGATATATTCTTTCCTATTGTTCAGACTAGTGGTTCACCACTACTTAAATAGTTAGAAAATCACCTCAAAATAAGCAATTTATTCCTTCCCAAGGAATCAGAATCAAATCTACTACTGAGTTTCTTTTGGGATCAGTGAAAGCTGCCACGAGAATATATAATTTCTTTAACTCATTCATATAAATTGAAAATGGCTCCTTATGAAATAGAAACAAAATAAATACTTCCTTTTAAAACACTTTGTGGCTTAATAATTGAACTAGAACTTTCTCTGGATTAATCAAGAATCTTTCCATACACATCAGAGGTGATGATAAAAAACAAGGTGTTCAACATATTGTGGTGATCATTTCACAATAAATACATTAATCGAATCATTATATTATATATCTGAAATTAATATGTTACATATCAATTATATCACAATTTAAAAAAAACCACCAAGGGTGCTCAAATACAGCTAGAGCACCCATATGTGGAAAAGCTGCTATATTTGCAGCTACCATAGTTTAAATTATATAAATATATGACAGGGAAAACATAGCATCCTATATAATAAAAGGCTAATATGCAAACTCCTCAACCAGGAGTTTGATCAGGAGTTCAACCAGGGAGTAGTGGCCTGCCAACTGCCTGTGGCCCCTCTCCCCAGCAGGTCCCACCCGTGATTGGCCCCCTCACCCAGCCAACCCCCTGCAGTCCCTACCCATGCACAAATTCATGCACAGGCCTCTAGTAGAGAAATAAAATGATGGAGAAAGTAAAACATTTAAAATAATTAATCACATCTCTGGCTTTGATTTTTAAAAAATTATTGTACTGAAATCTCATAATTACTTCTTTTAACTCTATAACTGGAAACTTTATGGAAATTTTATAGTTTTTTTGCTTAACATTCTTGAACTGAGTTCACAATATGTGTGCTACCCTGTATCTCCTGTTGCTTACATATCTAAGTTAAAAACAAACTTATTCCAAGAATGTATTTTACACTCTTCCAAAGTTCTTCTTGGACCTCTCAGAACTTTGAAATCTGATTATTTGAATTCTTGATACTTCCCCATGCCCCTTTCCTTCTTTCTTAAAGAGAATTCAGTGAGGAGATTTCAAACCCTGGACACATTCTACTGGCCTCACAGAGCAATATTCAAGCACATCTGGGTACAGGCTTTGCTTTGCTTTGTTTTAAGGAACAGGATTCTCAATTTTCCACAAAGCTTTACAGAGGTGGTTACAATTGGGGACTGAAGAAAACCCAAAACTGACTGCCAAAGAGCTCTTTTGGATTTCCTAGTCTTAACCCAGTTCAGTAAAGTTCAATTCAGTCTCACAGACATATATCCATCTCGTGGCCTGGTGCTGAGCATTAAACCAACAAGGCATAACCCAGCCCTTTTTTAAATATATATTTTTATTGATTTCAGAGAGGAAAGGAGAGGAAGAAAGAAATAGAAACATCAATGATAAGAGAGAATCATTGATCAGCTGCCTCCTGCAAGCCCTACACTGGGGGTCTAGCCCATAACCCAGGCATGTGCCCTGACCAGGAATCAACTGTGACCTCCTGGTTCACAGGTTGATGCTCAACCATTGAGCCATGCCAGCCAGGCAGACATGACCTGCTTTTAATACAGTAAGCACAGGGACATAGGTGCAGGGTGCTCGGTAATGAAAGCGAGGCATGTTTGCCTGACCCCTCGAGTCAGGAAAACGTTCTGGACAAAATCATGCTGGAGCCAAATTTTCAAGTGAAGTATAAACCGGGCAAGACAAGGTGGAAAGGGCGTTTACAAATTCTGACAATCCGTTCTTACCCACTTGGACAGGAGGAAGGCTGAAACCTAGCATTTTAAAGGAGTCTGGGTTTATTTTGCCTCCCATTGTATAATATTCTTCATAAAGTATTAGTTGCCCTGGTCTGAATTTTGAGAGGAAAATGAATATATTCTGGATTACGTCTGAATAAAAATTCATCTGTAACTCAGTAAAGACACATTCAATTTAAAAATCAGTTTTAAAATTTTGACTATGGGAAATTTGGAAAGAAGTATTCAGTTTGAGTTTTGCTTAGCAATATTGGAAGAAATCTAACTTTTTTTTTACGGACTGTGTTCTTGTTTCTTCAGTCCTTTGTTAGTTCATCTCCATCTACCCACTGTGCTTGTTTCTATCACATGCAATTTTCCACATTAAAGCAAATCTGTGTTTGGAAAAAAAAAAAACTTCTGGTTTTTAATTCCAGTTTTTATTCCATGTATACCCTGTTATAAAAAAGGTACAGATCATTGCTATTTTTGCCCAAATTTCTCCCTACAGAAATCCCTTTATTAAGAAATAAGAGTTAATGAAAAGAAAAGTAGGGCTACTGTTTATATGGCTGCAAATATCACTGGGAAAATATTTCATGTTTACATTTTGCTGAACTATTTATAGTAGGGACTCATACTACTGTAAAGCCCTCTTTTCACCATATAATGGATATCTTTGTGCCTGAATTCTATATACTTATATGGTTTGCACTTTTATCCAGTATGACCACATTTCATTCCGCATTACTTTGTCCTCCAAGCCTAGCTATATTCTAGCAACACCTTCTGGCAGAACAGAAACACTGAAAATCTAGTGAAATAAAACAGTGCCTGCCTAACAGTGTCTTAGCAGAAAACACAAGCAAAATGTCACTACTTAACACATTTCTCATATCAATTATGAGGAATTTTTCTATCCCCACTGGTGGTTTTGAAATCTCTTCATTTTAAGCATCTGAGTTTCTTTCTCTGAAGTAATGCCTAATACCTATTGCTGTAGTTTATAGTTTAACTATTTACCACGGTGTATTTATAAATCTAAGTCTCCTAACCTAAAACATGTCTTGCCTGAAGTACTGGATTGATTAATGAACTTTGGAGTCCCTCTGGTGGTCAGTCAAGTCAGTTTTAAATGAGATATTTCTTACAATCTCTCTTAACCACCAGCCTTACCCACCTGCCCTCTTCTCTCGGTACCCCCACACCCAGCTACCCTATGCCAGCCCTACTCCTTGCCACACACAATTCCTAGCCTCCTTCTTATAAGTGTATAAATACAACGTGAATAATTTCTATAAATACCTAATAGTGAGTTGTGAGAACATTTTGCCCATGACATTGGGTTGACAACAAAATACTCTCACATTTCATGACACTGCTAAAAGTTAAAACAATTGCCAGTTCCCTGGTTCCTCCAATAGAAATCATAGCTCTGGCTTTTCCTTTACTTAAATTATAGAAATTCATCTTAATTTTTAAAGAATATCTTCCTTCATTTGCATGGCCCTTGATGACTTGCTTTTCTTTCAGTCACCAGACTGAGTCCCTTAAACATTCCTTTAATTTCACTAAGATCCCAAGCAGAGAGCAATTTTGCTCAGAGTAAACAGTAGCTTTGGACAGTCACTGTGCAAATGCCTTTCCTTGGGCTCCTCATTTTACCCGCACAGGAGTGCAGTCTTCCTGGGACTGGCCCTTGAGCGATGAAGGAAGCTTTCAAGCAGATAAAGTTTTGAATTGTGCTTAGAGGAGATTAAGAAGTTATTTACCTAAACAGAAATGAGATGTCTCCTTGACATTACATGTATTCCCTTGCTGTTTGTGTCATTATCTGTGTTTCTAGTCAATGGTCTCAGAATTCTAGAGCATTCAGCATTCATTTCCCATGAGTTTGTGGTTATTCTGAGTGGGTGTATATTGCCTGCCTTCACTCTCAGTTAAAAGATATTCATTCATCTTTCAGGAGTGTGTTTGCTTTTACTCAGAAAATGAGTATATTTAATTTACTGTTTAGAAGAGGAAAGGAATGCAAGTAGTTGATTGTATTGATACTGAGATCATCAGGACTCTTAAATCTTTCCAAACACATGGCTCCCTGAACACCTCTGAATTTACCCTCTTTCCCTCTTATTATAATGGATTTAATTAGGTACCAAAATGCCTCATTATGCATCACTAGTCATCAAATTTGATGTGTCAACCACCCATCTTATTAAATTAGACTGAGGAGAACTGAGTATGCAACTTTGGTGGAAATATTATCATAGCACAGATCGTGCTTTTTAAACTCATAATAATCAAATATCATAAATCCACATATACACACATTTTATATTATTAAAAAATAGCCAAACAGATAAAATGTCTACTCGAAGCTAATATAAATAATGGTGCAGTTGTTCAAAGTCAACACTAATAAGAAATATTTTAGTAAAAAAAATCTGAAAGGAAAGCATGAATGGCATCTGTCACTGCTTTTCTTAATTGTTGCACCACAGCACATATGAATAAAAACAAACAAACAGCAGCAGCAGCAGAACTTATTTTTCAGACACTTTTTCCCTGTGGTTTCTGATCTCCAATTCACTTTCATACACTGTGTGGCCTCAGGGTGTTCAGTGTTTTTGAAGGTGTGTTGGAGTTCATGTTTTAATATTTTTAAGGGGGTGTAAGCAATTCGATATAGTAAATAGGAGATATGTCCCATTGCTGTTTGGCTTTTTAATAAGTAGTTACTTTTGAATTATAGTAACCCAATCATCAGCAGCGTTGTGTTCATCACTACTTGGTGAAGGTTTTCTGAGTCTGAAATGATGTGGTTTGTAGACTTTCAGGAGTAACTGCTTCAGTTGTTGTCATATGGTCCTAATGGCTTCCAATTGGAGGATCTGGCTGACAATACTAGAAACATGGATGCTTAGCACCATCTGTTGTTCAAGAACAAAACGACTGGATGATAAATAAAGGAGAAAGTCATTCTCAAGTACTTTTAGAGAGTTTGTATTAGTTTTCTATTACTGCTATAACAAATTATCACAAACGTATTGGCTCAAAACAACAAACTTATTATCTTCAAGTTCGATAGGATAGAGGTTTGCAACAGGCCTCACTGGGCTCCAATCAAGGTGTCAGCAGGACAGCATTCCTTCCTAGGGGAGAAGCTTCCTAGGGTTATCCACATTCCTTGACTCATGGCTCCCTTCCTTTACCTTCAAAGCCAGCTATACTGCATTTATACAACTACTCTTCCACAGTCACATTTCCCTCTGATTCTGACCTCAGCTGGGAAAGGTTCTCTGCTTTTAAGGACTCATGTGATTAGCTTGGGCCCACCCACCCAACCTAACCAGAATAATTTTCCCATCTCAAGGTTCTTAATGACATCTGAAAATTCCCTTTTTCCATGTAGAGTAACATAAGCACAGGTTCCAAGGATTAGAACCCAGACATCTTTGGGGAGTCATTATTCTGCCTACCCCAGGGTCTGAGAGTTAGAGCATTAATTCAAAATCATGCAAATATCCCAAATTTAAGTTCTTATTAGAGGCAGCGAAGAGGAAGGCTGTAGCATTTATTATTTTTATCATATTAGTTCTTATGAACTGAGGTTACAATTGTTAATTTTCTCTTACTAATGCATAGTAGGTAAGTATTTTTTAAATGGCTGTCTCTTAAGAACCTTCTATGTTTAATTCCTTAAAGGAAGTATCAGTCTTTATTTCTTATCTTTCAACACCCAACCTTTTTCCCTCACCCCATCCCACCCTTCAACTTGGTCAGCAATGCACACCATAGGTACACACATGTCTACAAACACTAACATGTTCAATAAATATCATTATTTTCCAATGTTTAATGTTTATTCTACTGAGGGCTCTTCTTTGAATGTCTCTTTTATAACATGCAATATAACATCCTTATCCATGGATGATATAATTCAAGACTCTCGGTGGATGCTTGAAACCATAGAAAGTACCAAACCATATATATATATATATATATATATATATATATATATATATATACACACACACACACACTGTTTTTTCCTATACAGACATGCCTATGAAAAAGTTTAATTTGTAAACTAGGCCCAGTAAGAGATTACAGCAATACTGAGTAATAAAATAAAACAATTATAACAATATACTGTAATAAAGGTTATGTGAATACAGTCTCTCAAACATGACATGTACTCTACCCACTTTTTCTTGTAAAAGCACTTTGGTTTCTGTTTGGTGTATCCGAATTGCCAGCATCACTACTGTTGTGCTATGGGCCATTATTGAGTAAAATAAAATAAGAATTACTTGAACACAAGCACTGTAATGCCTGGACAGTTAATCTGATAACCTAGATGGCTACTAAGCAACTAAAGGTTGGGGAGAATATGCAGTGTGGATACATCTAGCAAAGAGATGAGTCATATCCAAACAAGATGGATCAGAATATCACAAGATTTCATTACACTAGTCAGAACAGTATGCAATTCAAACTTATGAATTGTCTATTTCTAAAATTTTCCATGAATATCTTCGGACCATTTTTGACTATGGAGTACCGAAACTGCAGAAAGTAAAACTTCAGGTAAGGGGTGACTAACTGTATAAACAACTTTCTCAGTCACCTCACAACATTGAAATGACATTTGTGATTATTCTTATTTCTTTTCTCTAGCAATGTTATTGATAGGTTGGTGAGAGCTTTGATAATCAGTACTCAACATCCAGTTTTATTGTACTGATAGCAATAAAGCAGACATATGAGCTACTGGATTGTCAGGACGCTGCTGGCATTCCATCACTAACCTAGAAAAACAGGCAAAGGGCCAGTGCTAGAGGGATGGGACAGATTGCCCATTTCTTCCCCAACCAGGAGTCACTGGTGGCATTTGGAAACAGAGGACAGCTTATTTATAGTGCTCACTGATTTATAACTGGTACCCACCACTTTGAGATCTCTGGGTGAGGAACCACCTAGAAAATAGTTTGCCACAATCACTCTGAGATACGCTTGATGCTTCTCAGATCAGGATGGAAACCACAGACATTTTGGAAAACAGCGGTATCTTTTTGTAATGTCTCAAATTTGGTAATAAAATAAAGGCTCTGAGTTTTTGAAAGAACTTAAAAACTATGACCAGCTTGGCCGGTGTGGCTCAGCGGTTGAATCAGTAGGTCATGGTTCCATTCCTGATTGGGGCACTTGGCCAGGTTGCGGGCTCGATCCCCACTAGGGGGCGTGCAGGGCACAGCCAATCAATGATTATCTCTCATCGTTGATGTTTCCCTCTCCCTTTCCTTCCTCTCTCAAATCAGTAAAAAAATATATTTAAAATAAACAAAAACAAAAAGTAACCGGTCAAGGTCTATCAGAATATCACTCACAAAATAACTAGAATATATACAGAGATTATGATTAATAAATCACATTCAGTCATTTAACTTGATAATGACTCTATGAGGCAGAAAGCATTTTACAGTTGAAGAATCTGATGCTCATGTCTAATTGACTAGGATCCTGAAAAGCATACTTGTTCACGAGGATATGGAGAAATGATCACTATTGTATAAAGCTGTTGGAAGAAGACTCTTTTCTATGTGAAATACAATCAGTCAAGTTTTGATGACAGTGACCCCTCTTTATCAGTTAGTATATACGTTGAGTGTATACAACTACTACTCCAAATAGTAGGCTTTATTATACAAGCTAGAAATGTATTTCTCTGACATGTGATGGTCCTATCATATGTAGTCCTGGACTGCTGGGCTGTCAGCAACAGAGGTTCCTTCAATGTTCTGCTCTGGAATCCCTCAAGCAGTGGTTCCCAACCTTCCATCCCAGAAATTATTTCTTCATTGGCCCACAGTATAACCTGGGCATTGGAATTTTTGTAAAACTTCCTAGGTAATTCTAATGTGCAGCAAATGGATCTAACATTTCAGTAGGGTAGTTGACTATTTCAAAATGCTAAACATGTCTTAAAGTTGTCAACCCAAAGGGTCCACAGTAAATTATGTGTTCTAAGAAAAAGTTTAAGAATGTGAACAAAGGTTGAAATACAGCGGTGTGCATTTCCAAGTTGTTTATGATAGCAATAAATTGGAAATAAGCTATGGTAGAAACTAGATACCCAGCAAAACCTGCTTCCCCTGCCCCCTGGACAGACAGCAGAATTATGTTTCCCAGCCTCTTCTGCTGGTAGAGGTGATTATAGGACTGCCTTCTGGGTGATGGAATATGGACAGAAGTGATACAGACAGCTCTAAGCTTTAGTCCAAAAATGCCTCCTGAGTGATCCTCCATGCTCTTACCCTGATGTTGGTGAGATACAAAAATTCAGTGAAGAAAATCAAAGCTCTAAATTATCATAAAATGCTAGGGTGCTGGAAACTGACTGTTTTGATGCTGGAAACTGATTGTTTTTAACCAACCTTGGTTGCTCTGAAAGGTCAGAGCTATGTCAGAGCTATGCACTCATTGTTTAAGTTGAAACATTGTTAATTACAGCAAATCCCCACCTGTTAATTACATGTAAATTCTTGTTTGGAATTTCCTGCCTAAGGATATGGTTGTTTTCTCAGAGACTCAATAAAAGGCACCAGTGGGCAGTCTAACCTACTAGAGGTAGGCTCCATGCCTGGTCCCTCAGTTTCCAAATTGATTCTCTTCTAGTCTCTCTCTCTTCATTTTCTGTGTGGCGTCCTTCAGAACTCGAACCCTGAACAGGAACCCTGAACCATGCTGGACATGTAAGGGGCTCCCACACTAGGGGAAGGAGCCTGGGTCCTTCCTGGAATGACGCTGGGGAGACTATCCCCAACCAAGAACATACGGATTATGCATGCTTCATGTGAGGAAGAGATAAGCTTTTAATGGAGCAGTTCTCAACCTGTGGGTTGTGACCCCTTTGGTGGTCAAATGACCCTTTCACAGGGGTCGCCTAAATACATCCTGCATATCAGATATTTACATTATGATTCATAACAGTAGCAACATTACAGTTATGAAGTAGCAACAAAAATAATTTTATGGTTGGGGTTACCACAACATGAGGAACTGTATTAAAGGGTCACAGCATTAGGAAGGTTGAGAACTAGTTTTATTGGATTAAGACACTGAGAATTTTAGGGTACGACAGTTGAAGTTGACTCTAATACAAAATTTAGATGCCCAATAATAGAGAAACTAGTCAAATAAACTTAAGGGAATTGCTTGCAACAGAGACTTTCCTTGGATGACATATTGACTGTAACCTGGGAAGCAGCCAAACCAGAATAGATATAAAAGCATACATTTCCATTTTGCTTTATTATCATTGGTTCTAATACTAGGCTATTAGATTAATGCACTATTATTCATTTGACCACAATCATCTTTGTGTGGCTGAGCTGAGGTTGTTTAGCTTCACATTCTTGTTTTTGATACTATAAGAGGTAGCCCCGCTCCTCAAACAAAGAAAGTATCCTGTAACTAAATCCTTTACAAATTAAATGACATTCTGATCAGTGATTTGCCATGAAGTCATAGAAATGGAGAATTAAGATGAATCAAGTGTTGGTTAAGCCAATAACTCAAATGGTTTGAATTCCAGCCACAACATTCAATCAAGGAGGCAACTGCCTTTTCCTTGAACACCTTTGATTATGGGAATTAATTAACATAGAAAAAAAAGTAGCTTAAGCTTTTGTGCCCGTTTAGCAGAACTAATAGCAAAGATAAAAAGAGGAAAGTAGTCAAGAAGACAAGCTGGCATTTACTCAAAGTCTATTGACTAGGTCCTGGGTATATAGTACATCCATACATATTACTTCACTTCATCTTCACAACAACTCTGTGGGGTTGGTGTGCCCATTTCTCAGAAGACCTGAAGCTTATTGAGTTGAAATAATTCACTCTGCCAAGTTCATGCATCTGCCAAAGTGATAGATGCAGTGGTTACCCCACCAGAGTATGCCACCTCCTGAATCTTGAAAGAGGAAAATAGGAAATGGCAGAGGATAAACAAAATCGGTTAATGATTGGCGAGATTCCATGTGGTATGTGTTTCCCTGGAGGACCAGGTAAAATAGATCCCATGAGCACATGGCTTCTAGAGTAAGACTGCTGGGATTTTACATCCAACTTCTGCTTTCTACTGGGAAAACTTCCTAACATCTCTGGGCCTCTGACTCCTTATCTGTACATTGGGATAACGTGTAATGGGCAGAACCTGTCATTATACTGAGGATGGTTTGAGATAATGTCCATAAAGTTCTTAGCACAATGTTTCACAGATGGTGGTGTTTTGTGCACAGAGAAGAGGAGGGTGGCAATAGTAGCACCAGTTAAGATGCAGTTTTCTTGCAAAGTATAAATAGATATGAATGTGATATGAATGCATATTATAATTTTAAATTGCATATGTTTTATTTCAAGTCCATATAATTCTTATCAGGCAAAAATTCTGAAATAACCTGTGCTTTGTATGTGAACATGATGTTATTAGTCTGTTCTCTTTGAAATACACCTCTAGCCATCATCAGAAATTTGTA
>PVJC01030336.1:0-21253 GCA_004026665.1 Murina feae | reverse complement strand
GCTGAGCTGAGGGGCTCAGCTTCACTTTCTCTCCTGCCGCAATGGAAAGGGCTGTTTACTCAGGTCCGGGAGTGGCGGCCGCCATGTTGGCTGGGCTAATTTGCATACAGCCGCTCTGATTGGCTGGTGGGCGTGGCTTACCCTGTCTCGGAGAAACGGTTAATTTTAATATTTCGCTTTTATTAGTTTAGATTGATTTCAGAGAGGAAGGGAGAGGGAGAGAGAGACAGAAAGATCAATGATGAGAAAGAATCATGGATTGCTGTCTCCTGCATGCCCCTCACTGGGGACCAAGCCTGCAACTGGGGACATGTGCCCTGGCTGGGAACCAAACCCATGTCCTCCTGGTTCACAGGTAGATGCTCAACCACTGAGCCATGCTGGCTGGGCAGCATTCTATTTATTAAACTGATACATAGGTGGGTATATAGGTATTCACGCTACTTTTATTCTAAACTATTTGTTTAATATACTTTTTATACATAGGATACAATTCACAATAATTTATAAAACTTCAGGAATTTCATGAAGTTTAGGAGACATAATAATTAAAATAGAAAATGTGATTTATGAGGTTTGATTAGCTAGAGCCATTACTTTAAAGGAGAGTGCTCATATTCTTCACTTTCCAGGAACTGTACTGATAATTGTTCTGAGGGAGACTGGCTGGGACAGCATAGGAGAATGAAGCATGGTTAAGCAGCTACATTTCTTTCCCTTGAACTCATTGTGGTAATATCCACTGTAGATAAATATTCTGTGGAAATGGCTATTTCTTCCACTCATGCACAGGAAGTCCTTTCTTCCCTGTCCTACCAAATCCAATACTGATTTATTCACCAGCTTTTCCTTACTTTGTATGTGACCCTGAGGGGGATATGAGACTTGATCCATTCAAATCACAATTGTCCTTGGGTTTTGCTTTAAAATGTCACTAAGGCTCCTTTTACTTTTCATTGATGAAACTTTCCCCCACCTAAATTATTGACCGTAGAAAGGATTAGTTAACCTAAGCACTTCCTTAAATTTTTCATGAAGGAAATATTACTGAAAATGTCTTTTTTTCTGGTCATCTGTACTTACACCAGAAAATTTCAAATAAAGCATTAATAAACTTAAGTCATTTCTTATTAATGCATGCAGGTTTTTATATGCAATTTAAAAGATCTCAGTGTAGATTAACTTTGGGGGTTTATTGGAATCTTCACTTTAAGGTGCTATCTATCATTAAAGGAAATGTATCTGTTATTTAAGGGTGAACGTCAGGTGCTTTCAAATTTTCTTTCATGTACAGAGAAAATGCAAGACTAATTAAGTCCTAGGTGGTTTAAATGCTACCCGATTCCACCAGATCTAATTTTAAGCACACTGTAGGAAGAGGTATATTGATTCTTCTGAACACAAAGACTGGCCCTGAATAGCAGTTGTCAGCTCCAGAACTGGCACTGTAGGTTGTAGGAAAGACTTCTCTGAAGTACATTATTCCTGCATTCAGATATTCTTAGAGATGGTTCCACCATGCCTGCAATGATAAGGCCTCTTCTAGTTCAACCAAGAATAGCTTATCCTGCACTTTTAAAAGCATATCAAATGTGAAGGAATAATCATTAAGCCATTTATTTTTATGAAGTCTTCAGAGATTTGTGGGGAAAAGCAACATGCAGTATTTTGTAAATGTCAAATCTCTTTACAGAAATGCGAAGGAGGTACTGCAGGCTGTCATCTGTTCTTCATGCTGCCTACTGACCCTCATTGAGAGCTACCAATTCCCAAAGATTCTGTGGCCGCTAAAATAAATAGCTCTCTCAGGCACAAAACAAAATGTTAGTTGATATACAGCAGAACAGAACCCACTTTAATTATACTATGCAATGTGTTTCACAAAGAAATAGAGAGCTGAAGGGTTACACATTGAAGGACAGTTCCAGCTGGCAGGCGATGAAGGAGAATGTTTCAAAATGACTGTGGCAAATGACACAAAAAGCAGGGCAAGAAAATGTGGGTTTCAGGCACTTTAAGAGAGAAAAAGGATGATGCAGTTTTGGAATGTAAGAGAACAAATATATGTGAATGGTAAATATAGAAGTTCAATTGTGTTGCTTCCAGGTACATGTGAGTAGCTCAGAGGATGGGTGTCAGAATAGAGTCATGTGGCAGATGCAGGTGCTTCATCTTCTCCTGCCTACTGGGATACAGACCACAATCTCATAGTTCTGGGCAAAAAGAACCCAGTATGCTTCCCAGCATTATTAATAACTAAAGGCCCAGTGCATGAAATTCATGCATGAGAGGGGATCCCCTCAGCCCAGCTTGCATCCTCTTCAGTTTGGAACCCCTCGGACATCCCTCTCACAATTCAGGACTGCTAGCTCCTAACTGTTCATCTGCCTGCCTGCCTGATCACCCCAAACTGCTCCCTTGCCAGCCTGGTCACCCCCAACTGCCCCCACCCTTGTTGGCCTGGTCTTCCCCAACTCCCTCCTGCCCCCCGCCCACTGGCCTGGTTGCTCCCAACTGGCCCCCTGCCAGCCTGGTTCCCCCAACTGCCTGCCCTGTGGGCCTGGTCACACCATGTAGCCTGCTGTTCAGTTGTTTGGTCATCCCTCACTAACCCCCCTGCTGGTCTGGTCACCCCATGCAACCTGCCAACCTGCTGTTCGGTCATTACTTACTGTGATGGTGTCCTGAACAATTTGCATATTCGTCTATTATTAGTATAGATAGGCTATTTCACTAATGAAAGGTCCCACTTTGCATGAAAATGTATATGGTCACCTGGGATATAGTTCAAACCATTTATAGCATAGGGAAGAAAATAGTTTAGTCTCACAAGGCTGAAGGGCAGCTCTGAGTCTTACTGGATATATTGACATAGGCAAGTTACCTGAGTGCACTGAACTCCAGTTTTGCCATTTCTAATTGTTATACTTATCAAGAATTTTAACTTATGAAGCCAGATTGTAATCATCAGTACAAAAATTTGCGTGTCAGCTTTGTAGGTCATGTTGTATTTTTATTATATATATATATATATATATATATATATACTAGGGGCCCGGTGCACAACAATTTGTGCACTGGGGGGGTAGGGGGGGAAGGATTCCCTCAGCCCGGCCTGTGCCCTCTTGCAGTCTGGGACCCCTCTGGGGATGTCCACCTGCTGGTGTGCCTGGCCAGCCTGAGTGAGGGGCCAATGTCTGTTTGCAGGCTAGCCAAGCTCCCCAGTGGGAACCCTCACCCTAGGGGGTGTGGCAAGCCTGGGTGAGGGGCTGAGGGCAGTTTTCAAGCTGGCCACAGCTCCCACTGACCCTCCGGGCGATCTGCCTGGGAAGCGATCAGATGGCAGGTGGCCACCCCATGGACTCCCAGGCCCAGGAGGGAGGCTCGGGGGTCCGGCCAGCTGGTCACGCCCCCCCGAGGCTTCTGCCTGGGAAGGCATGCACCGGCTCAGGGCGCTGGATGCCTTCCCAGACAGAGGCTCCCAAGATGGCGGAGGTCGCAGCCCAGAGAAGCTGCACACCGGGGCTGCGGCCTCTGCCATCTTGGCTAGGCTAATTTATATACAGTCACTCTGATTGGCTGGTGGGCGTGGCTTAGCCTGTCCCGAAGAAATGGTTAATTTTAATATTACACTTTTATTAGTTAGGATATTTTGGCGGGGGTTGAGGGCTGTACTTGCTAATTGAATTATTGCATTTAAAAACTTTAAATGTCATATTAACCTCCAGTTTTTCACTTGATTTACAAACTCTTCTGGATTTGATCAATTTATTATCAAAAATTGTTTAAGTCTAGCAACTTCAAAGCAACTATTCTTACTTAACCTTTCTTCCTGCACTTAGAACCCAGTGGGTACTCCATTTTTTTTCATGAACTATCTCCATTCGTTTTATTCTCCTTTGCATACCTAGATTTTCTCAGAAGTAATTTAGGTTAGCCTTCAGTCTAATGTATAAGGTTCCTCAACATTATCTCTTGTAGTGGATTCTGTAGTTTCTGCATGAATGTAGAACTAGCTCTACCCATTCTTGGTTATCTCTAAGTGCTAGAATCTTCAGTTTTATATAGTAGTTCCCCCTTACCCATGAGGCATATGTTCCAAGATCCCCAGTGGATGCCTGAAAAAGCAGATATACATATGTATGTGTGTATATATATGTTCATATCTTCTACCCACAACTGTAATGCCTTTTCTGTCTTAACTAAGTACCTATCCTGTACTGTGGCTATCACTTTTGCAGTGTAAGATGCAATGCAAACTAGCATAAACTTCTTTTTTCTTCTTTACAATTTCACAGATAGATTTGTTCCTACTGTAGCTCTTAGTAACCTCAGCATAGATTTTTTTTTCTAAGTGGAGAACTTTCACCTTTTCACTTAAAGTAAACACTCAATGCCTTCTCTTTGGCATGTCTGAATTGGCAGCATCACTACTCTTGCGCTTAGAGGCCATTATTAAGCAATATAGGGGTTACTTGAAAGCAAACACTGCAATATTATGAGAGTGGATCTCATAATCAACATTTCTTCCCTCCCTTCCTTCTTTCAAGATCTGTATGTAACAGTTTAATTGATTTTCCTCCTTATCTAGCATTTCTATGTGTTTGAGGGGGAAGTTATATTCTCCTTATCAATTCAAGCTCTTGTAATAGCCAGGGTAATAACCAGGTGTCCATTAGAGCTTTTCCAATGTTAAGATCATTGTTTGCTTTCTATTTCTATTATAGTACTTACTAAATTGGTTTTAAGGGTCCACTAAATACTCTTCAATCATTTTCCCTTTTAAGTCTCAGGCTATATATATTCTATATATATTAGAATATATATATATATTCTAATAAAAGAGTAATATGCAAATTAACCATCACTCCGTGACCTAAGCCATGCCCACCAGCCAAGCCACGCCCCCACCAATCAGAGCAGCTATATGCAAATTAACACAGCCAAGATGGCGGTTAACTTGTATACACAGGAGTGAAGACTGAAGACAGTCTAGAATGAGGCCAAGTGCTGCAGAAGGGAGCCAAGCATCAGAGAAGGAAGGGAAGGAGGCAGCAGAGATGGGAGGGAGCAAAGTGGCCCAGAAGGGAGGGATCAAGGCAGTGGAGAAAGAAGGGAGTGAGGCAGCGGAGACTATGGAGACAGAAGGGAGCAAAGCGACAGAGAAGAGAGGGAGCTGAGGCAGCAGAGAAGGAAGCCTCGCGGGCGTCACTCCCTTCTCTGCTTCGCTCCAGCTCAGGAAGCCCTATTCTTGCAGGAATAGGCTGAGGAAGCCCTATTCTTGCAGGAATCTTCCTGCAATGGGCTTCTAGTATATATATATATTCTACTCTAATAAAAGAGTAATATTGAAATTGACTGTTTCTACAAGATGCCTAAGCCACGCCCACCATCCAATCAGAGTGGCTGTATGCAAATTAACTCAGCCAAGATGGAGGCCAGCAGTGCAACCACGGAGATGGGTGCATGCAGGCGGCAGGGTGAGCAGTGCATTCGGGGCAGGTGATGGGACGGGGTGTGTGAAGTGGGCAGGGTGCGATGGGCGGGTGGTGTGTGTGGGGTGGGTGGGGCTCGATGGGTGGGTGGCGGGCCACAGGTTGAGTGGGTACAGGCTGGGCTGAGGGACCCCCTGAGTGCACAATATATTGTGCACCAGGCTCCTAGTATATATATATTCAGAGACTAGGTATCAGAAATGATTTTCTAAGATTGTTCTAGTGGGAAAAAACAAAGAACCAGGACTGATGGGCACAGAACCTGGCTTATCCTGCACATCTGATACTGGGAACTGGGCCTTTCTGCTAGGATCTTGACCACTGCTGCCTCTGAAAGTTATATGTCTCTCCTGCCCTTGTACCAGAGTGTATTCTGTACAGCACCTTGCCTGGAAATTGCAAACTTCTTCAGTAACGTATTATTTAACTGTCTATATTGAATAGGGTGCTATCAAAGAGTAACTTCAGTTCAGCCCAATTAGAACTTTATTCCACACACCTGTATGCTAGAGTGGAAAGATGAAATAGTTTTCTCAGTCACTTTCACAAGTCAAAATTGAGCTTTTTGGGTTATGAAAGTCTTAGTCAATCTAATATAAAAATTCAGGCTTAGAAACCTATGAAGAAAGGGATTGCAGTTTCTTCTCTTATTGTTTCTAGACCTTGATCTTCTGCTCATCAAGCTGCTTCTGTTTTACTCCAGGTTCAGGCCAGATGAAGGGAAGAAAAAAGGGCACAGAAGGTCATACATGACTAGTGCTATTGACATCTGGCATTGGTTGTCCCTCTGGGGCAAACAGCCCAAATGCTCTCTCTCTCTCCTTGGAGTGCTGTTGTGAGTTCAGCTCTCTCCCCAAGTTACAATTGAAACCACATTGATCACACCTAGCTCAGGTGATAAACTCTCCAGTTCATTATTTATTTATTTTTTAAATTTCCTTCAGCTTGTATTTTGGGGAGAAAGCAGGCCCATAGCCTTCTCATGGGGTCACATTGTCAAAGCAGGCCATCTTCTTGGGATGGGGTCTTCACAAGATGTCTGCAACATGGCGGCTTTTATAGGCATAAAGGAAGGTATCTTTGTTCCCTCAATTCTCTAAGCCCTGACTGTTCCCCTTGTAAATGTTTTTCTCCATTCTTCTGCCCCAGGCCACTCCAGATAACTTATATCTCTAGATTCTCTAGGGAATAGCATCTATTTTTTTTTTCTTTTGCTATCCTATACCATCAAACTCCTGGGCAAATAGGTTAATGTCGCTTAAGAATACTCTCTCTGTCTATTTCGATTCTACATGAGCAGGTAGGTTTCTATCAAGGGAGTCAGATGCCAAGCTCTACTTCAGTCCAGTGTTCTCTTCTCACTCTATGATGTTTACAAGATTGTCTTACTTTGCTTGAATGAAGAAATGCACACAATTAGCAATTCTCTTTTAAAAACATACAAACATAAAAACACTTCAGATCTTCCCATGGTAGAAGGAAGTGTAATTCATTTGAAGAAATAAAATATTTCTGGCATTTTCTCACATATAGGCTAGAAGTTAAGGGCTAAGGATCACAGAACACTTGTGAACTCAAAACAGTCCTGTAAATATGTCTAGCAGGTATCTATATTGGCATTTGTTATTCTCACTTATAATGCTTCAGTCAAAAGGAAAAGTTCTTCCCAGCCAGAGTGGCTCAATGGTTGAGCATTGACCCATGAACCAAGAGGTGGCTGGTTCAATTCCTGGTTAGAGCACAAGTTCAGGTTATAGAATTAATCCCCAACAGGGAACATTCAGGAGGCAGCTGATTGATGATTCTCTCTCATCAATGCTTTTATCTCTCTACCCCTCCCTTCCTCTCTCTCTAAAAAAATAAATAAAAACATATTTAAAAATAATAAAATAGAGGAAAAGTTCTCATTTAACATCCAATTTTATGAAGGATGTTCATCAAGTCAGGGCAGAAGAAAAAGTCCTCACATGGCCATTTTCATCTTTGATTCACACTGTTTCTGGTTTTCCAGCCAGACTTCTGTGTTATCATTAGGTTCAGTTAACTATTCTTCACACTAAAGATTTTATCTTTTTAAATAATAAATTATGTTAAAAATAAGTTAAAACTTTATCAGATGTTTTCCCATTGGTAAAATAACACTTCTACCAAATGTCAAGATAGTTCAAGTTTACCCAGTTCGGCCAAATTGTGGCTGTCAAGTTAGAGTCTTCATTATGAAAGCTTTATATCTATACTATCACGGGTACATTTTTATGGGACAAATACTTATTAACACTGGTGATAATATGGTAAATAATACACAACACAGACATGGTCTCTACCTCCACGGAGCTTATAGTCTAGCAGGGGATGCAGATGTTTTTGTTTTTTGTTTTTTAATATATTTTATTGAGTTTTTACAGAGAGGAAGGGAGAGGGATAGAGAGTTAGAAACATCGATGAGAGAGAAACATCGATCAGCTGCCTCCTGCACACCCTCTTCTGGGAATGTGCCTGCAACCAAGGCACGTGCCCTTAACCAGAATCGAACCCGGGACCTTTCAGTCCCCAGCCGGATGCTTTATCCACTGAGGCAAACAGGCTAGGGTGCGGATGCAGATATTAAACAGCTAACTTCACATTTGATTAATTATTTTTGTGATCATTGTCATAAAGGAAAAGAATAAAATACATGAAAGGCAAATACAGGAAGACTTTAATGAAATGAGAGTTCTTGGGGAAATTTAATTCACTCATTCATTCTTTCATTCATTCACTCTAGTATTTATTGAGCATGTGCGTGTCATACCCTGAGATTCCCTAAGGAAGAGACAGTCAGTTGAGGTCTATAGGATAATTGGGAGTTAAGTTGGTAGAGATGTGGAGAATGGGAAACTCCCTAGGTTCAGGCAGCAGAATGTTAGACCTCCCCAAGGTAGAAGGAAGTGTAACTCATTTGAAGAAATAAAATATTTAAGAAATGCTATGTTTTGAAGGGCAGAGATTAAGAGAAAGAGGGTGGTGAGACGAGCATAATGAAATAAGCAGGTGCCAAAACTTACAGGTTGTTATAAGTCAAAGTATGGCTTTGGGCAATTTTGTTAAAGTGATTGAAAGATTTTCAGCAAGGAAAAGTCATGTTCTAGATTTAATTTTTAAATGATCACATTTAACACTTTCTGAACTCATCAAAGAATGGCAAAATTTTTATTTTTTTCTTAGCACTTTGAGTATTAAGTGCCAAATGTATATTTTTTTCTAAATACAATCAAATCCTGGTTGCAATATTACTTTCCAAGGTTGGTAAGAAGTATAATATTGGTTACCTTCTCCCAACAGAGGTTAGATATAGGTTATAAGGTTCTGTGCTTGCATAAACAGCTCTAGTTTGTACCTGTAAATTATAGAACATGCATGTCTGCATAGGTCATTAAGGTTGTGCTGACCTATGGAAGGTTCCACGCCTTCTTTGCCAATATTGTCCTTACGGGTTCTCTAACCAGTGTCAGAGCTAGAACCTAATCCTCAAGCATGTGTGCAACTCTCAGACTATCCAACTAATTTTTTTTTTTCAATTTGAGCTGCACCTTTGAAAACAAAGGACTATTTAAGATATACCTTTAAGATATCACTTCTCAACCTTGTGTTTCTGATCTGAAATATAAAACAGTACTTAACTACATTTCAAATAGCAGATAGAGTGAAAAGGGGACACATAGCTTAGATATTAGGTCTGACAACTTTGTGGGAAAGAATGGGAAAAGGCGCTTTCTGAAGACTACTTAGGAAGGTTTTTAATGTGTTTTGGGGCTGTGGTTATTGCAAATGTTTTCTCCCATTCTGTGGCTTGTCTTTTCAATTACCTAATGGTGACTTTCAAAGACCATACATTTTTTTATTGTAATGAAGTCCAATTTAACCTTTTTTTAAAAAAAAAATGGTTTAATTTTTTAGTGTAGTCTGTAAGAGATATTTGTTTTCCAAAGGTTGAAAAGATTTTTGGGTATATTTTCTTCTACACGTTTAATAGTTTTTTAGCTTTTGTATTGAGAACTATCATCCATTTCTGGTTAGTTTTGTGTAAGATATGAGGTAAGCATATGGTTCATTTTTCCATATGGATAACCAGTTCTTTCAATAACACTTATTGGAAATGTATTGAAAATACTATTCTTTACTTATTGAATTATTGTAGTACCTTTGTCCAAAAACAGTTCTTTATGCATGCATAGGTTTGTATCTGGACTCTCTATTATGTACTGTTGATTTACATGTGTATATTTATGCCAATACGACACTGTCTTAATTACTATTGTTTTATGGTAAATCGTGAAAATAGGTAGTAAAAGTCCTCAAAATTCTTTCTTCTTTTCAAAAATGAATTTGGCTATTCTAGGTCTCTGTATTTCCAAACAAATATTGGAAACAGTTTGTTAATTTCTACAAAAATAAGGTCTTCTGGAAATTTGATAGAGATTGTAATAAATCTAGATATCAATTTGAAAGAAATTGACATCTTACTATTTAGTATTCTGACCCATGGATCTCTCCATTTACTAAGGGATTTAAATTATTTTAGCAATAACTTTCACTTTACAGGTCTTGTGTATATTTTATTAAATTTATTCTAACTATTTCATGTTTTTGGATGTTATTGTATGTGGTCATTTTAATATTAATTATCTGATTATTTGTAGCTAATATGTAGAAAATAGCTAGTTTCCACAAAAATTTTGTATGTGTTTTTTACAATTTTTACTGTTAATTATTAGTAGTAATAGCTATTTTAAAATTCCTTATGGTTTTCTACATATATGATTATGTCATCTGTGAATAAAAGTAATTTTATTTTCCTTCCCCAACTTTATGATTGGCATGTTTATTTTCCTGCCTTATTTTAACGACAAGGATCTCCAGTTTAATATTGAATAGAGTGATGAGATTGAAGATCAAAATAAATTAATGATTGTGAAAGTGCTATAATACAAAAATGGTAACCTTGTTTGTTATTCCCTTCACATGCCTGCAGAAGTAAGTAATAGTCAATAAATGTGAGGAAGCTCCTCAGAGCATAGCAGATATATGTTCCTGAAAGAGAGCATACTTTTACAATTTTTTTTAATTCTGATTTTTCCTAACCACTTCCTAGTTGCATAGTTTTGAGTAATTTATTTAAACTTCCAAAGATGAAGTTAAATGGAGAAAACTATGTTTGCCTCATAATGTCCTAACCATGACCCTTTCAGATTCAAATTATAGAAATCAACTCAGCTAGTTCAAGTTAAAAACAAAATTAATGGAATTTATTTACTGCTGAAAAATTTTGCAGCACATCTGGCTTCAGGCCAAATGGTATTTTCAGATCTCACTCTCTCCCCACTCCTAGGATTTGCTCAGCAGGCTCTCTCCATATGGAAGCCAATATGACTCCAAGGGTTTCTTAAAGCAAGAGAGAGTGCCTCTTTCCTCATAACTCTAGTAAAAGTCCCCAAAAGTGATACTGTAGCCAGGAGATGTCATGCTCTGTTTTCCCATATCTAGGTTGTATGAGCATCCTTGGAAGCAGGTGATAATTTTGGTCCCACTTAAACCACTGATCTAAGAGAAGGAGAGGAGTGATTCACCAGTAGAAGACACGGTTATTATTATCAAAGGAAAAGAGAAGGGATTATGGGAAGGAAAATAAACCAACAAAAAGCAACAAAAATAGGTCAGTACTAGACAAATCTGTTCTATTGAAGCAGAGTCTCACTAACTACCACCATGATATATCTCTGATTCTTAGAATCTGTAGAAAGATTTATAATATTAATTATACCCGTGGCTCTCTCAATTGTTCCATGAAATGTGACATAATGTAGGCTCCTTACAAGGATTGCATTTAACCTTTTAGCAAAGAAACTTAAGGCTTCAAGATGAGATTTCTTGTCGTTACCTTTTACATCTACACCATATTTTGATGATCTCAGAATATTAGACTTTCCTCTTGATTCTCCTCTGCCTCAACAGAATGGTTTTTTTCATTTTTCTGAAACTTAATATACGTGGACTTGCCAAAATAGACAGTAATGACACCAAGCTACTCCTTGAGCCACTGCTACCACAATGACGTTCATGGTTATATGTTGTGGCATAAATTTTAGGTCATTGATTCCAAGCAGAAGGGACTTTTCCTCCAAAGTGGATACAATATATATATCTTATCACCACAGGTCACACAAAAATACAAATTATGGTAAAAGAGAGCACAGATATATTTTTTTTCAATGTAAATGGGAAAAGGCAACATTTTTCTCACATCTTGTTCTTTTGAGGAGCATATTGAAATGAGGCAAACAAAGCCTTCTGTGAAATAATTTAATAAATACTTAGTTCTCAAATTTTGAATTTTAGGTATTGAAGAGATAAGTCATAATTTGAGCTCAGAATCAAGGATAAGTAATATCCTGCAGACTGTCATGCTTGGGAGCCTTGCAGCTGGACCATGCAGTCCTTCAGCTAAACTATTTAAGGGGCATTCCCAGTTTCTCAATGTAGAGAATGGAAACAACTCTCAGAAAGCATTATACACTCACTTTCTTTGGGTATGTAAGGAATTGCACAGTTCTCACTTCAGATTATGGGTGCAAACATTTTTATCAAATTTCTCATCCTCCTAAAGCTCTGAGAAAACAAACAAACCACACGCAACTTTATCATTTCTGTATATAAATATCTGGAGCATATTTGACATTCAGAGAAGTGATTCTAGTGTAGGTTATGAGTAGGCAAAACCAGAGAAGCAGTATTATTTCCACTATTTCTCTATGGGTTATTTCTTCTGAGTTATGTTCTCAAAAAACTTAGCCTAGAGAGGTATACCTTGATAGCAGTAATAGTTGATACAGTAGGATATACCCCAGTACTTTGTTATCCCAGAATTTCTCTTACATTATAGTTAATTTTTCTTTTTCCAATAAGCTATATGAAGCAGAATGAAAAATAAATGAGTAAAAACAAGAGTGACATGGCAGCTCGTGCTCTGAAATGGTGGGTCATTGCAAATCGGGATCCTTTAGCTGGATAGAGAACTAAGTAGTTGTACAGGAGTCATGAACTTTAACTTTGCAGATACAACTTCACTTTAAATCCCATGCTTGACAAATTGAACTTTCTGTCACCTTGAGGAGATCCCTACTTCTATGTTAGAGTATATATATATATATATATATAATCTTTCTCCAGTTGCCACTAGTTAACTATGACCCTTTGAAGAAGACTTTAATTTTTATCATTAACATGAGCATTCTTGTCTAAGGGTTCACAATTACATGTGCTTTAAAAAAGTATTGGGTCCTTTTAGGGTAACTGTTACAGTAATTATTTAAGAGTGTGTTAGTCAGGCATCTGAAAAGTATTAGAGAGAGTTTGGTTAAGAGTGTGTTAGTTAGGTATATGAAATGTATTAGATAGAGTGTGGTTACAGTAATTATTGAAGAGTGTGTTAGTTAGATATATGAAATGTATTAGATAGAGTGTGGTTACAGTAATTATTGAAGAGTGTGTTAGTTAGGTGTATGAAATGTATTAGATAGAGTGTGGTTATAGTAGTTATTGAAGAGTGTGTTAGTTAGGTGTATGAAATGTATTAGATAGAGTGTGGTTATAGTAATTATTGAAGAGTGTGTTAGTTAGGTGTATGAAATGTATTAGATAGAGTGTGGTTATAGTAATTATCGAAGAGTGTGTTAGTTAGATATATGAAATGTATTAGATAGAGTGTGGTTACAGTAATTATTAAAGAGTGTGTTAGTTAGGTGTATGAAATGTATTAGATAGGGTTTGGTTTGCAATGAAGATTTTTTTGAGTTTTAGGATGTGTGAACTACTTTACTAAAAACTAGAAATGTTAAAGTTAAAAAGGGCTACACCCTGTTACACCCTGCTGTACCCCGATACGCCCCAAATGTGTGCAATAGATAGAAGGGCAGAAGCCACACCAGGCATCCCCAATAAGACACTGAAGAAACCTGCTGAATTGCGCTTAAAAGAAGAGCCCCTGAGCAGGTGCCTCAGAGCAGTCAACCGCTCCTCCGTGGTGGACTCTCTCTCTCCCCTTCCTGAGATGCCAGAGACCGAGACTCTGTCCGAGTGAAGCCCGAGCCGAGCCGGGGGCCGGGAGTGCTGAGACTGAACCTCCAAACCGTGGTGCACCTCAACTCATCTCGTGGACCAGCGTGCTGTGCTGCTGTGTGTCTTGTCATGAGGATCGCCGGGTGGCCTGCCTGTGCCCTAGAAGCCGCTAGGACTTAGGTAAATAAACCCTGTGTGATTCAAGCATCTCATTAACTGCTTTGTGTGTATTGTATCTTTGCTCTGGTCCAATATAAAACTTCTGCTCTTCGCAAAAAGAACCTAGGACAGTAACGTCAGACTCCATAAGAGGAGTAGCCTGGCCTGTCCATTAATACCCGTGCATTGTCAACCAGTTTGGGGATCTGGGACAATAACCCATTCTCTCTTCTTTTTATTTTACATTCATATTCCAGTAGCTTAACTTTCTCATCAACATGAGCCAACACTGGGATTTCTGTGTTCCTACCCTGAAGATTATTTCATGGACTGTGAAATAATCTTGCTTTATTTATCTAGCTTTAGGTAATTTATGGAACAAATGTTTTATTTTACCCCTTATTTGTTAAATTATTTTACTTTTATCCAATCATTAATATAAGCCATTTAAAATAGTATTTTTTAAATAAAGAACATAAAAAATATCAAAATTTACTTGGGAATTTTGAGTGTAAGTTTTCTCACTATGTGAAATGGAGATACACAAGTATCTGACTTACCAACAGGTTGGTATAATAAGTGCATTATAAACCATTTCCTTGGACTTTAGAGGGTTATGTCTTTATTTCATAGTGGTGCTTCTTAGTCCCAAATGATGTCTAATGTTTAATTTATCTGAAATACCTGGCATAACTATAAAACTAAACTTTATATGTAAAAATGCTTTCTGAGAAAAATTTTTCTGAGTTCCATTTTTAGGATGTGAAGGAGCTGAGTTGAGGGGGGTGACTAGGGAGTGAGGGGAATATCTTTAATATTTTCAACAATAAAGATACATTTGTAAATAAATAAATACAAATAAAATTTCAAATTAAAAAAATAAAAGATGTCAAGAACACTTCTCATGTATAACACAGTGGAAATGACTTTCCTAATCATCTGTTTGGTGGGTAGTATGATGAGAGAAGTCTACCAAGAAGAGATTATGAGTTGTGTTTATGACTATAATGAATGTACAAACAAAATGAAAATCAACAACTTTCTCTGGGAAGCTCTGTTGGGTGCTTTTCAAATACAAATGCAGTAGAATCTGGCTTTTGTATAAATTCCTGACCTGTGGAAGGGGAACAGGCTGGGGCAAGAAAGTTCATTTTTAGTCCACTGGTAATATTTATAATAGCATATTTAACTGCCTGTTTATTTACCTTTCTATTTCTTAGTATATCGAGCAGTTTAGAGCAAGACTATATTTAGGTCACAATGGTATCCATAGTTCCAACCACAATACTAGCACATAGAAATACAGAATAAATAAATATTGGTTTATCAATGAACTAGAAGTGGAGAGAAACAGAGAGAATAATAAGCATGCAAGTTGGGGAATTTCAATGATAGAGGCTCATAAAGCTCAAGAACTACAAAAGTATGAAGGCTCATAAACAATGTCTTTGTCTTTAGCTTTTTGCCTGGTTGTCACTATCCTCTCCCCCTCCTTTTAGAATTTTTCTCTGACTATCTGTCTCCCCGAGCTTTGGATTCTAGCCTCCCATCGCATTATTCAGCTTTCTCTCATTTTTCTTTTTCTCTCTTTCTGCTCACTGTACCACAAATTCTTTTTTACTTCTCTTGAAGAGTAGTTTAATTATCTCCTCTCTTATTAGACTATGCTCTTATCATTTTACTCTTTGCACACGCAATAGAGTTGATCAAGGCAATTTCTCAAATTAAAACCAGAAAAACTCTGATACCATTGTTTAAATAATTAAGAGAACTCCTTCATTAATATATTTATCAAGCAATTGTGACCTCTAACTTAATGCCAGGCATTATGCTGAACTCTTAGCATACAAAGATGAAAAAGATGTTAAGATTGATCTACAAGTTATACTTTAAGAAAAAGACCAAAAAAAAGAGAAAGATAGTTTATTTATATATTATACACTGGTAGTAAAAATATCCCCAGGGCATTATGTGTACACCAGGGAACTTGGCAGTAGCATCTAGTTGGCTTCCTGGGGAAGATGACAACTGAGTTAAGTCTAAAAGGAAATTAAGACTTATCCAGAGGAAGAGGTAGAAGATTTCGGTAGGGATAGGAAAAAAAAAATTCCAAATAGAGCCAATGAAGGGAGAAACAGCACAGCCAATACAAGTACAGCCATACTGTACTACTTTGAGCAGTGAGGCTCTAGACTACTAGCATAGTGAAGTATTCGATCGTAAGGGTCATGTCTTTATTTCATAGTGGTGCTTCTTAGTCCCAAAACCAGTATACAAATCACCTCTACTGCTGGATTTATCTGAAGTATAAATATAAAAGTAAACTTTATATGTAAAAATGCTTTCTCTCACTGAAATATAATTCGGGAGGAAAGGATTCGTGGGAAAAGAAACCATGGTGATAGGCAGAAATTAGCTCATGGAGTGCCTTCTAGGTCACAATGAGTATCTTGACCATTATACTGCAGATGCTTTAAGGAGGGGGCTAGTTAGATTACTTGGGTGGCAGAGTTAGCCATAGACGTGAGGAAAAAGGTATGGCAGACATGAGATGGGTTCAACATTTAAATTAGGGCAGTGATAGCAAGGTGGAGATGGTATGATTAGATGATATTACTTAGAAGATAAAAAATTTGTACAATTTAATGGCTGGGTTTGGTGAGCCAAGGGAGGGGTTATCTAAAGAAAACTGCCTGTGGTGATGACTAACAATGGTTCTTATAGGACTAGAGATAACTTCCTTTCAGATCCCTGGATGAAGTTTCATTGTTATCACCCATTCAGATATAGGTCCATTTATTTTATTTTTTTTAATGAAGAAAAGTTAAAAGTCCTTTTTAAAATGTGCTTGTAGTAGTTGTTTTTGGAATCTGCCCAGGGCATAATTGTGTTCTTGATATATTGGCCAGTATTTAACATGGAATACATCAGTATTTCCAATCACAATAAATATGCTATAAAGACAAGTTCAATGCCTATCGTAATTGGCTGACAGATAATCAGGCTTATAGTGCTGTTTAATCCATTAGCATTAACAAGATAGAGGTAGGTTTTATCAATACTGACACTTGTTTAGATCCCTTGGCCCAGGAAAATAAGAATTTCCAGTCACAATGCTTCTTCATTAACAACAGTGTTAACCCCAGCGGTTTCAAACTCTAAAATCCTGATATCACACTGTAAATGTTACTGCCAGTACTTCCCTATGTTAGAAGTCCAGAGCCTCACTACTCCAAGTGTTGTCTGTGGACAGAGCATCCATATCACTCTGTTAAAAAGGCAGCATCTAGGCCCAACCCAGACTTAATGAAATAAAAACTTGCATATTAGCATAATTCCCAGATAATTCATTTGGGCACTAAAATTTGAGAAGCATTTATCTATAATGTTAGTTTATCTGAGCATAAAAATTATGTGGAGGACTTCCAGCTTCTGGTTAATGGCAGAGGATCTTGAATGAGAATAATTGTCATGCTTAAAACAATAATAAACATTGGACAAGTGTTTTAAGGTGATATGGTGACTGAAAAAACTCTGGAGATACAGGGAGATACTAAAGCAATTACATTCTTTCTTTTTAATTGAACTTATTGGGGTGCATTGGTTAATAAAATTTTACAGGTTTCAGGTATACAGTTGTATAATACATCATTTGTATATTGTATTGTGTGTTTGTGGTCCCATGTCTAGTCTTCTTCCATCAACATTTATCTCCAATTTACCCTCTCTACCTGCTTCTTCTGTCAATCACCATACTGTTGTCTGTGTCCATGAGTCTTTCCTCTCTGCTTAATCCCTTTACCCATCTCAGTCAGGCTCCACCCCTTCCTTGGACAATGAGATTCTTAATTGAATGGAACCACTGCATTTATAGAACTTTGCTCTAAAGGTACCTTTCAATCAGCACAGTGTGATGGTAGATAGAGGTCAGGCAGAAAACTGAAATCCTAAGGAGTTTAGAGATGCCACCATAGCTGGAAGTTAATAAAATTCCACAAAGTAGGGAACTATAAAAGGAGGCTGATAAAAATATTGATAAAAATCATCCTCAAAATCTAGGCTGATTTCTAAAATAAAACCATAGGCATAGAAACTCCAGGTTGCCAAAGGGAAAACAAATACAAGACTAAAAGAACTTAAAGATTTCAGCTGCAGAGGCAACAAGGGAAACAATATATTATTTTATATATTTTTTCTTTTGTTAATTTCTTTATTATTGCTCTCCTTCTACTTACCATGATATTATTTGCTCTATTTTCTAGCTTCTTAAGGTGAAAACTTAGGTCATTGATTTTCTACCCCTTTTCTTTTCTAATATAATCATGCAAGATTAATACATTTCCCTATAAGAACTCCTTTTGCTGCATCTCATAAGTTTTGGTATGTTATAATTTCATTATAATTCAGTGGGGAATATTTTCTGGTTTGCCTGTGATTTATTTTTTGACTAGATAGATTATTTAGACGTGAGTCATTCAGTTTCTTATGGGATAGAATCTTATTGCTACTGACTTTCAATTTAATGCCATTGTGGTAATAGAACATACTTTGTATGATATTAGCTCATTTCAATTTATAGAGAGACTTGTGTCATGCCCCAGGATATCTCTATCTTGATCATATGTACCATATGGACTCCAAAAAAATGTATGAACTTGTTAATTATACAACTCTTATAAATATCAATTCAATCTAAAAGTTTGACTGTTTTTTCTCAGATCTTGTATGGTTGCTCCAAACTCTGTTCTCTTTCTTCAAGCCAGAAATATTAGACATCTTATTACTGTCCTTCATGGGGATGTGACTGTGATCTGCTCTCAGGCCAAAATAACATCTGCTCTTGAAAAATAACCTTGTGATGATAACTTCTGCCAAGTTTTAACTCCTCTCCACAATCTGATTCCTAATTTTTCCTCTCCAAAACTCTTAAATAACCGTTTTTTGTATTTTCCAGAGTAAATAACTATTTTCTTTAGGTTAGTTGATGTGATTCGGACCTTACCCAGCCTGACCAGATGTAACAGAGGAAATAGTGTTTAAAGTTCAGTTCCTAGAAATCAGGCTCTCCTTAAAACAAACTACACTGATATTTTTATTTTAGTATAATCCCAACATAAGTTGCATATATTATTTGTGCCAGTTGTCAATTTATTGCCTCTTGGATAAAAATTCACCTCTAGTAACCTACAATAATGGAGATTGATCCTTTATGCATTTCTCCTAAGTAGAAAGCAAGATGTTGAATTTTAAGAGTAGAGGGTGCTGGTGGGCCATTGCAGGAGAAGGGACACTGTCTTTCTCACCCAATGTGCTTTTGGTTTTGTGTCTTCTTGCTCCTGCTGCATTACTCCCAGCGGCACGTGTAGGTAGGGATGCTTATGGCACTGCCAAACCATTCTCCTAGAGCATATAATGCCTTAGTAAACTGGCAGCCCTCGCCCAGGCCCAGTGAACACCTCACTGTGGCATTCCTAAAATGAGCACTGTACCTCAGGCCTTTCATTACTGTACTTACAAGCAGGTTCGCAAGGCCTCGATGCCCTCCAGACATCTATCTGCCAACCTGGGCCTACCTGTGCTCCAGAGAAGTATTTCCTACTGGCCGGGCAATGGTCGACTGGCTCTGATGCAGGCAACCAAATAAACTTGGCCAAAATACACTCAAATCCAGTTTCACTCTCTGTAACCAGGTCTGAATATCCATCATTTGCCCTGATGTAAGTGACAAGATTCTGAATTTAGAGCTGATTTGACAAAGAAATGGGGCATCTTGGAGGTGGGGAAAGAAGGAATGTGTTTTGCATGTAGAAGGAAAGTAAAGATTTTTTTTTTTTAAATTTGGACTGTGTTTGTTTTAAAAATTTCACAAAATGCTTTATGCTCCTCTCTTTAAAGGAAAAGATCTTCATTTTCTTGTTGTTGGGTGTATGATAGACTTAATAAATAGGATATGACAGAAACTGTGATATGTCATGTTATGCAGGAGATTAGATAATGGAAAGATTGCAGTTGCCATCTGGCATGGACATTCTCACTCTCAGCTCACTTGCTCTGTGAGAAGCCAGAGCCTTGCCACAAGTTCACTCAGGCAGCCTGTAGAGAGTAAGTGTCACATGGTGAAAAGCAAGTCTCTGGCCAACAGCCAGCAAAGCATCAGAGCCTGTGAACCATGTGAGAGAGTTCGGAAGTGTATTCTGTCTGCGCTGAACCTCCAAGTGAGACTACGGTTCCAGCTACTTCATGAAGGACCTTGAGGCAAAGCCACCTACCTGTGCCATTTCTGCATTCCTGACCCACAGACCCTGTGAAAAAATTAATGTTTTCAAACTGCTGTGTTTTCTGGTAATTTGTTACACAGCATTAGAGATCTAGTACAAATACAGGGAAAAGTAGAAAAGTCTCAAATCAATAGCCTATGTCTTCATCTTAGAAACTAGAAAGTGATGGCAAATTAAATACAAAGTAAGCAGAGGAAAATAAATCATAAAGAGCATAGATTGATTAAAGTATAGCCAGAAAGATAATAAAGAAAAATCAGTGGAGTCAGAAGTTTGCTCTTTGAGAAGTTAAATAAAATGGAAGAGGTAAAGAAAAATTATCATAAGACTGATTAGGAAATAAAATGAGAGAAGACATTCCAGTAATTAAAGTGAGAGAGGTGACATTCTTGAAGATCATTTAGGTATTAAAAGGATAATTATGGAGTATAGTCATGTGCCACATAATGATGAGTTGGTCAATGATGGATCACATATATGATGGTGGTCCCATTCTATATAATAAAAGGATAATATGCAAATTGACCCTAATGGCAGAACAACCTGTCACTATGATGTGCACTGACCAACAGGGGACAGATGTTCAGTGCAGGAGTTGTCCCCTGGTGGTCAATGTGCTTTCACAGGGGGAGCGCAGTTCAGCCAGAAGCTGGCTCAGGGCTGATCAGCTCAGCAGCAGTGGCGGGAGCCTCTCCCACCTCCAGGGCAGCACTCCCTGGTGGACCTAAGCTGGTAGTTGGACATTCCTGAGGGCTCCCGGGCTGCCAGAGGGATGTCTGACTGACAATGTAAGCTGTCAGTCAGACATCCACCATGGGATCCAAGACTGTGAGATAGTGCAAGCCAGGCTGAGGGACCCCCCACCCTCCAAGTGCATGAATTTTCATGCATCAGGCCTCTATTAAGATTACAATGAAGCTGAAAATTCCTATCATCTAGTGATGTCATAACCATTTTACAGCATGGCTCAATGAATTCATTACTCATGTGTTTGTGGTGATGCTGGTATAAACAAACCTACCACGTTGCCATTCATATAAAAGTACATCATATTATACTTGACTAGGGGCCCGGTGCACAAAAATTTGTGCACTCGGGGGTCCCTCAGCCCAGCCTGTGCCCGCACAACCTGCCACCTGCCACCTGCCACCCACACATGTCGCCCCACCCACCCCACACACATCACCTGCCACCCACTGATCAGGCTCCCCACCCCCACCCAACCCT
>PVJC01030335.1:0-21256 GCA_004026665.1 Murina feae | reverse complement strand
AGCAAAACCAGTTGTAAATATGTCTATGTATAAGACAAGTTCTTATTATCAGAAAGTAACCTACCAGGGATAGCATTATGCATAATATGTGTTTGTTATCATCATAAAATAATAATTCTGAATAATAAATTTGAACCATCTGTATTACCTTTAAAATGAGATAGCTTAAAGGAATGTTTGTTTCTATTTATAAAGTGTATATTTTTGAAAATACTCTTTTTCTTGAGTTTGCAAACTTTGGTGCTGAGACTTCTATAATTTTCAAATGATTGTGATGACAGAAGGAAAAAAGTAGTTGGAATTATAGTTGAAATGGGTACTCTGCAGAATTTTCTTTCACTAATTTAAATAAATCAACATCTTTCCTTGTATGTAAAATTTTTGAAATAAATGCAAAATTGTCTTAAGAAAGGGCTCATAAATATCCATGTACTTTTGGGATATCATTTAGTTAAAGGGCATGAGAGAGGGAGAGGAAGAGAGACACACAGAGAGAGAGAGAAGGAAAGAAGTTATAGAAAAAAGAGCTTTTTGGTTAAAACTGGAGGTTCGTCTCTAAAGTTATAGGACTGTCAAAGATATGGTTTGCATAATCCATTTATCACAATTCATCCAACAAGTATAGTCCAGATCAATAACCCACCAGAATCTAATCAATCACCCAAAGGACATAATCATTCACCAACCCTGCCCACCCCACCCCACTAATATTTTCTTACCTATCTTGCTTCAACTGCTTCACAATATTGAGGAACCCTGACTCATTCCTGCAAGGTATCAATGCATAAAATTGGGGATCTTAAAAAAATGTAGAAGCTTTTTACAAACAAACCCACCAAACAAAACCTGCCTGGCACCCCAAGTCAAAATTGCTTTTTGAGAAAATGCAGACACTCTTATCTGGACAGATTGGAATAATGTTCCTCCTGTTTTGTAGAAAAGGGGCAATGAGATTTTGAAGAATAATCCTAATTGTCATTATAACAAGTGGTCTGCCTTGTCTGACTGCTCTTGATCACTAGCTTTTGATGTTGTTGTTTTTAGGTTTGTCTGCAACAAGGATCCTTCACGAGGTCTTATGGAATTTATTTGGATCACAGAAAGTAACAGGAAAACACAGTAAGACTTCATGCTCCTTGTAGGATTATTTTGTTTTGGGGGTAGAGTGGTCTTTCAGTATTTCTTTAAAGTTTATCAGAGAGCATTCATTTGATTAAAAAAGATTGAATAGAAATGTCAGAAGAAATGTATGCTTTTGGAAAACATTTATCAAAAGGTAAAAGCTGGTCAGGGTACAATCAGAGAGATTAAATGTAAGAGATCTTATAAACTCCAAAACAGAATCTTGGCCAAGCTCATCTCTGAGTTTCCTAAATGTATCTGAGACGGGCCCAGAAGCTGGTGTGAGCAGGTTGGGAGGTTTCAGAGAGCATGTCCACCTCAGAGCTGCCCTACACCAGTGCATGGATACATTAGTGACCGAGGAGAAGAGTTTCTTCAGAGAATATGCTTATTGAAAGATGTAAGCTTTTTCTTTAATAAAGCTGTGGGTATCCCAAATAACTTTGATCAGCTTGTCTTTTCTTCCCCACCTACTAGAGTAGAAGGTTCTTAACCTGGTGGTCTGCGTGAGTGGGTTTTTATGGCTGGTGATGGAGAGTGTCAGAATGTGTTCAGTAGCTGTTTGGTGAAGGCTGTTTTCAGGTGTGATGTTGAAGTGTCTTAGTGGATATAAATGGACAAGTTTAGGTGTTTAATTGGGGACCTTGGACAGCTGTCACAATCCTGCCTGCAACATGGAGGAAGCAAATGTAAATGATGAAATTCACAGAGAAAATTAAACTAGTGTTGTGTTGGAGATCATTACTTATATGAATTACAAAATGAATATTTTATGTTTGACAGCTAAATTGGTTACTTTTTTTTTTAAATAGAGGGTTTGAATCAATTATAGAAGGTAAATTTCATCAATTTTTTTTCCAGGAGCTTGTTAACACTTCTTACCCCCAAATGCATGCAACTCTCATATATTGTGGAAATACTAGGCTATTGATGAATCATAAACGGTGAGCCAACTCAAACCTGGAATTTAACTCATCTTGAATGTAATGGATTTATTCCTCTGACCCCCCCCCCCCCAGCCTGATTGGTGTACTTAAATCAAGATGTTCTTCTAAAAAATCCTCAGGTTGAAGTTCTTCGTTACATCAGACTCAGCCTGTGGTAAGAAGGTGGGAGTATTTGCAGCATGTCTCTCAGGAGACCTCAGGAGAAGCAGAAAGGCTGAGTGGGCCACTTTGCATATTGTCAACACCGATGGGCTTGGTCTAAGGAACAGAATTGTGTTTCCGGATGTGGATAACACAGGGGTGAAAGTTTCCTTCAACAGCCATCGATGTTTTCCTGGATTGGGGGGTCTACCAGATAAAGCAGATAAAATGATTGTCTAGGATCCCAGCTCAGTGCTCAGCTCTAGCGGAGTGAGCTGGAAACTTCAGAGCAACAGAGAAAGAGCCTTTTACTATGCCTAGAAAAACATTTGGAGGGTTATAATAGCCCCTGTTTTGGTGAGCAATGGTTTCATTACATGAAGGGTTGTCAAGTGCTTTCACAGGACATTGAAATGGAAAATGTGAATTTGCACAGTGTATGTCCTTCAGAATATGACACCAGTCTAAATAATTCCGTCCCCCTGGGAAACTTTGTCAAAGACGCAGAAGGCACAATCACAAGTGCTTTAGTGGTTTGAAAAGCCCTTTGTGCTTGTGGCTATTTGTATTTATCTTAGGTGAAGAGAATATTTAGAAGAGGGAAGGAGCAGATATTCTGGGGGACACATTTAGAACCACATATGTGCTGAGGGGCGGGTACTGTCTAGTTTATAAAAGGAAAGATCAGGGTGTGCAGAGATGTAGGAGAAATATGTGAACTACTCCATATTGGCTGCAGCCCAAAGCGTATAGGCTGTGGATCCAGACACCTAGGTCCAAGTCCCCGCATGGCCACTGGGCGGGTGTGCAGCATCTCTGCTATGGGAATCCTAACCTCACTAGGTTATCATGAAGATTAAATTACCAATTATTAGTAAAATGCTTTCAATAAGGCCTGCATATGGTAACTACTATACGTGTTCAATAAATAAATACACTCAGACTTGGAGTGGCATGGCATTTTAATATTTGGACCAAGACTAGTTTTCAGGGCAGAAGTGGGAAGATGGTGAAGATTCTTCTTGTGTTATGCTGCTCAGCACTGCATGCACACATACCTTTCTCCAGAGCACAGATTGAAGTACAGTTGGCAACTTGTCCCTGGAGCTCCCCCAGGTGGGGGTTATGGAGATATAGGTCCTGCACACCTGGCGCAGGCAGGCTTCCCGAAGAAGCCACCTTTAAGAAAAATAATATATTTTTATTGATTTTAGAGAGGAAAGGAGAGGGAGAAAGAGAGAGAAACATCAGTGATGAGAGAGAATCATTAATCAGCTACCTCCTGCACACCCCCTCCTGGGGATCAAGCCCACAACCTGGGCATGTGCCCTGACTGGGAATTGAACCGTGACCTCCTGGTTTATAGGTGGATGCTCAAACACTGAGCCATGCCAGTCGGGCAAGAAGCCATCTTTTGAAACCAAGAAAGTGAAAGGCTACCTGTTCTACATCTGAGAAGTGTGACTATCAGATAATCAAGCAAGGAGCACAACCTGGGAATAAGCATTAATGCAGGTCAGACTGTGTAAAGCAAAGTGAAGCCATGTGCTAAGACTGAATGAAAGCCAGTACTGTTTGGGACAGTTACCCTCCTATGATTAAGGGTACATCGTAGCTCTGTTTCTGGAAGCACTGCGAGATGTATTGGTGAGTCAAGCCGCATTTCCTTCTGATAAACTACTGAGTTTAATTCTCTATTCCTGGGCTTGGTGAGGATAAATCACCAGCAGATCAGAACTGCTATATTCCGATGTTGAGATCTATTTTTCCCTGAGGGAGAAGGCTTGGATTGGAAGAGTATCATTTTGACAAACTATGTAAAATATCTCCGATTCAGCAACATTTTAGTGCCATGACAACTGAAATAAAGATGAAGTAGGGCAGACTTTTACCTTTTCATTTTGAGGAAGTAATCCTGAAGTTTCACCTTTATTCCCAGACAGGTGGAAACCCTTAAAGAGCCCGGTAGTGCCCCAAAGCTGTATTGGGTGCACTGTGGGGCCTGGGCAGAGTGAAGCTTAGCAGGGTTTTATGGTGTCCTGACAGGAGCTGGTGTTTACGGGGGGCATTTTACTTCGTATGAAAGACGATACCTCTTCTCAGAAGGGGTCTGAAAACTGTAAAGCGGCATTTTAAAACTTCAGTGGCAGCGGGTACCGTTCATGAATGCTGTGCTCAGTGAATAACTGGAAAGCAGAGGACTTGGTCTATTGTGCAAAAATGAAGCAATAAAAATGGAAAAGAGGCTTTCCCCAGATCATTTGGTACACGCAGGCACAAGGAAGACTAAATCAAAAACCCTGTCCTGGGAATGGGATATGTCTTGGAAGGCAGGTGCGGTGGGCTTTACACCCTGCAGCCTAAGGTGACACACCTTGACTAGCCTCAGGCACCACCCGTAGGTGCCCTGAAAAAGCAGCTGTGCCCACGTGCCTCTGCAAGGGCAGCTCTAAGGGGCACCCATCTCCTTCCCTATTTTTGCTTTATTAGGGACGGAGATGAGCAGAATCAAAGCGGCACCCTGTTCTGTGGAAGCTGCAGAAGCGGGAGAAAAGGATGGCCTTTGACCTACACAGAAAACCCTGAGAGGTGCATCCATCATACTATCCTTTCTCTTTTCTCCCAACTTGCTTTGATCCTCTCACTTGCCATAGAAGAAACCACATGGATCTTCCACATTTTACATTGTTTTCAAGAAATCTGCTCCTTAGAGGTGAGGGTGTCTAAATCAACCTCAGAATTATCCAAGATGCCTGCTATGATCTGATTAGTGGATCACCAGGCAGTTTGAACTTCCCATTCTTAGCATCCCTCCTGAAATACGCAGAGGCAGGGTCTCAGCTGATGCTAAGCACCCCGAGGCCTCTGGGGGTATGAAGGTGTTGAGGATTGCTGGTGTTTGAGGAGCTTTATAAGTGGCTCCCATCCCCACTACATTCATAAGTAACTGAGAGAAAGGCAAAGGAGTCAGGCAGAAAGGAGAAAGGCAAAGGAGTCAAACTCCAGCTTTATTCCTGATGGAGATGTTGGAGCGCACAGGTGGGGGGTGTGGGCAATGAAGGACTTCCTAAAACCAAGCCCAGATGGGACCAAGCTAACCCCCTCCTCACAGGCAGGACGGAGAGGCAGAGCTGACAAGAGAGTCCATTCTTGTGAAGGCAGTTCCCACAGGGAGCTGACCGAGTGACCCAGACATGAATGCCCAGTTCTTTCTCCTTAAATGGGTGGTTCTCAAAGTACGGTCCCAGGTTCCCTGAGGTCCAAACTATTTTCATGGTGATAGTGAGATATTATTTGCGTCATCACTCTTTTTCTCAATGTGTGTACAATGGAATTTTCTGATGGCCACATACATATGATAGCACAACAGATTGATATGAGAATTCATCTACCTTCTCTAAAGTCAGACAGTGAAGAGATTTGCAAAAATCTCTTTGTAAAGCACTGGTACTTTTCTTGCCACAATTTTGTTTGGCAAATGTATTCTTTCATAAATATATTCTTTCATATTTATGCTAGATTATAGTGAATTTGTTATTACCATTTTAAAATGACCTTTCAAGTCCTGTTTTAATTCCTAATCTAGTAAACATCAATAACCATAATCCTCATAATGAAAAGCTCTTGATTTTGGATTCTGAGATGAAAAAGTTCGAGAATCATTGTCTTAATCAGATAGAACCTGAAGGAGGGGAGAAGAGAAGCTGGAAGGTGCTGGGTGCCTGCGTGTCCCACCACAGCGGTGCTCTTGTCCTCCATGTCACTAGTTACCCTTCAGACAACCAGGGAAACAGCTGATTATGATCATTGTTCTGATGTTTGTGAATAATGACACCAGTGGGAAACAGGGCGAAACTCTTTCCACTTCAAATGCAGTGATATGACGTTCTTTGACATTTCTGTGGTGGGGAATAGCTATCAGCGAGGCACGCTAACCTGGGTTTTGAGACGGGGAACTGTCTTGACTCTAGAAAACCTGTGCAGGCTGAAGGGCAGCTTAAGGAGGACCACGCAGACAACGTGGTAGACCCTGAAAATAGCTCTGCAGCTTATCTCCCCACCAGAAATGGCGTGGGCATCCTCAAATGCATCACAACTTTTGCATATTTTTCTCTCATACCTCTGAAGAAAGGGGGATAGTGATCAGTATCTTCTCTTGCACCAACATAGAGGACATTTAATTTTTTGCATTAATTTTCTCTTCTCATTTGGTATTTCTTCTTTATAATCTCAGGAGCATTGGGATAGGGAGAGAATATGCTTTGCACAGAGTAAACTAATGCATGTGCTTCTATGAAATCCAGACTGGGGTTGGGAACCACTTGCTAGAGCTATGAAGAAAGGCTGTTTTATTATGTCCAATAGCCTGATGTTAGAGGTAGCAGCACCCAGACATCGTAGGTCTCAGTATTTGTTACATAAATGATACATTCTGAGCTTCGGTGTCAAAATTTCAATATCCAAGGTGATTTCAAAACCCCTCTCTCCTCAAATGTGGGTTTATAAGCTGTGAATAATTGAATAAGAACAATTAGATCATGGTAACAATTGAAAGAAATGTTTCAAATTAAGTTTTTTATTATTTTCTCTGAAAGGACAAGCACAGTAACCAACACTCTGACTACCTGCAAGGAGGCAGGAATGGTTTTAAGAATTGTACATTGACATTTAATTCTCACAACTACTCTCTATAGTAGGTTAATATTATTCTGCTCGCTATATATATGGAGAAATAGAAAACTCTGAGTGGTGGAAACAAGATCCAAATCCTGGCAGCCTGACTCCTGTGCCCAACACTAACTAGTCTGTCCAGTCAGCCCTCACACCCAGTGGCTGAGTGTGTTGAAATCAACTTCCCTTCTTGCTCTTGAGAAAGATCAATTCAATCCCTTTACATTACTATGTCCACTCAGGAGGACCAGTTAGCAGTGAGGTTTTGCCAGAAATTAAGTTTGAAACAGTTCTTGCAGGTCTTCTGCCACTTGACATCAGTGAGAGCCTGTGGGGTCAAATCTTCCACATCAGTTAGTTCCTCTCTGGTCCAGGTAAGTCTTCACTGGAGTGTCTCAACCCAGAGGGATGAGCTGCATCAGAGCCAAGAAAAAATCCAGGTGATTAAGGAACACTCCTATATGTTTCTTCTTTTTCATCCACAGTGGAAATGGCTTTATTTTGCCCTCTCAATCATTTACCTGATACATTCCCACTGAAAAAAAAAATAGAAACAATATAAAACAATAATAAGCAAGAAAAATAAAATAAATTCTAATCCTACCTCCTTGAGGTGGTAGCATTAATATTTTGGTGGACATCCTTTCAGGTATCTCTTTATATATATACTAGAGGCCCAGTGCACAAATTTTTGTGCACTGGGCCTGTGCCCTCTCACAGTCTAGGACCCCTCAGGGGATGTCCACTTGCCAACAGGGAGCAGGTCTAAGCTGCAGTCGGACATCCTTAGTGCTGCTGAGGAGGCGGGAGAGGCTCCCACCATCACTGCTGTACTAGCAGCCATCAGCCTGCCTTGTGGCTGAACAGAGCTCCCCCTGTGGGAGTGCACTGACCTCCAGGGGGAAGCTCCTGCATTGAGCATCTGCCCCCTGGTGGTCAGTGTGTGTCATAGTGACCAGCCATTCCCAGTCATTCTGCTGTTAGGGTCAATTTGCATATTACCCTTTTATTATATAAGATTATATAGGATAGAGGCCTAGTGCATGGGTGGGGGCCTGCTGGTTTGCCTCAAAGAGTGTCCCAGATCAGGGTGGGGGTCCTGCTGGGGTTCCTGGACAGCCTGGGTGAGGGGTTGAGGGCCATTTTCAGACTGGCCACATTCCCTTCAGGGTGGAGGTCTCTACTGGGGTGCCTGGCCAGCCTGGGTGAGTGGTTAGTGGTTGTTGTTTGCAGGCTGGCCAAGCCCCCCAGAGGGAACCCTCACCCCATGAGGGTGTAGCTATCCTGGGTGAGAGGCTGATGGCCATTTTCAGGCTGGCCACAGCCCCTAGCAACCAAGCTCCCAGTGAGGATGGCTGAAAGCTGGCATCTGGGATTTATTTATCTTCTATAATTGAAACTTTGTTGTCTTCAGTGGAGGGAGGCCTCAGCCAGCCAGGGCAGGCAGGAAGTTTGGCTTCCTCCATCACTGGGACAACCAAGCCTTCTGCTTGCTCCTGCTCTGTGACTGCCGGCCACCATCTTGGTTGGGTTAATTTGCATATAGTCGCTCTGACTGGCTGGTGGGCGTAGCTTGGGGTGTAGCAAAGGTATGGTCAATTCAAATGTTTCTCTTTTATTAGATTAGTACTAGAGGCCCGATGTATGAAATTCATGCAAGAGTAGGCCTTCCTTCCCCTGGCTGCCAGCACTGGCTTCCCTCACAGCCCTGGCTTCATCTGGAAGGTCATCTGGTGTAATTAGCGTATTATGCTTTTATTATTACAGATACAAACACTTAGCATCACTTTACACAAATGGAATCATATCACATGGTACGGCTTTAAATGACATTTTATTTTTTTCTTATTTCTCCTTCCTCCTTATATATCTCTCCCACTATAAATCATCTTCCTTTGCCTAAAGAAATCTATGTTAATAACCTGTTGTATTTTTTGTGCTTTCTTCAAACTTAAAATTATCTAAAATATATGGGACATGTAATACATAGATCATCATTGTGTATTTTATAAAATGTATGCATGTTCTTATAAAGATTTTGCCATTGTTTTACAAACAGTAGGATCAAATCCATAGGATGCTATATCTTGTTTTTCTCATTTAACAAAACCTCATGAGCATTTCTTAAATCAGCTGGTTTATATCTAATACATTCTTTTTTTTTAAAGCAGCTAATTCCCCTCTTTTTTTAAAAAAATATATTTTATTGATTTTTTTTTACAGAGAGGAAGGGAGAGAGATAGAGAGTTAGAAACATCAATGAGAGAGAAACATCGATCAGCTGCCTCCTGCACACCTCCCACTGAGGATGTGTCCGCAACCAAGGCACATGCTCTTGACTGGAATCGAACCCAGGACCCTTCAGTCCGCAGGCTGATGCTCTATTCACTGAGCCAAACCGGTTATGGCTGTAATACATTCTTTTAATGACAATGTTATAGCCCATGAACTGAAGATAGCTAATACCTTTTCAACCATACCTTACTGATGGGCATTCACTTTTCTCTTTTTTCTAAATTAATTTTAAGGTGTTTTTTTTCTTCCTAGCAACCTAGAGATCTCAATAATCTTGCCTTGCATGGAAAACTAGGGGAAGCTATTTCTTATCTGTTGTTTTTGATATTGATTGAAAACGTCTTCAATATTATCAATTTAGAGCAAACAAATAATGCAAAATGTTTAGTATATAGTATTACTTCCGACAAAGGAAATCTCTTTCTTTGACCCTGAAACTATATAATTTAACTGGAAAGGTTTAGTAGCATTGTTTACTGGACTCCTTAATGAATCATACAATTAGGAAAAGCATGTGAATAAAGATTATCACATGATTTAAAAACAAGTGTGCAGCAGAGTCCAAGGCTCTGCGGACCTCGGCTTCAGGACTGGGCTGGCCCTTAGGGACTGGGCTTGCCTCTGAGGGGCTTGGCTCAACTCTTCTGGGCTAGGTTGGGATCTAGGGGCTAAGAGCCATCTGCTGGGGACTAGCTTTAGCTCTTCAGACCTCGGCTTGACACCTTGAGGCTATTATGCTAGGCTCTTAGGGACTAGATTCCAACCTTCTAAAAAAAAAAAAAAAAAAAAAAAGCATGCAAGAGGCCTGTAGTGGCCAGCAGAATTGAATTTCTTATGAATGGACTGTTTTACAAAGCAGACCAGGTAAGGCAGGCCAGATGCTTATAGATCTGATATGGGATTGCTTTCTCCTTCAAGGTGTGCGATGGGCAATAGGAGGAGAAACCATACCAGCCTGAGTATTGTGTGTGATGCATGGAGCCTGATTGCAGGCAGAATGGTTTGGAGGAAATTTGGAAATAGTAATCCCATTCTCACTGCGTTTGGGATCAGGATGAAAATGACAGTGAAACAAAATAGAGCAGAAACAAGTGAAGTTTGGGATGACTTGTTTAAATAGAATGCAGAAATTGCTTAGAATCGGTGAGGACCTGATGAAAGAAAAGTAAGACTGGCCAGGCCCTGACATTCCTCTGAAAGGTCATGACAACCGGAGTGAATTAGCCAATGACAATTTAAGAATTATAGTTGAAATAAGGTAAAGGGAATAAAGGATAGAGAGAGTAAGATTAAAAGAGAGCCTAATAAAATTATTAGTGGTTGAAGGCTGTAAAGGGAGAAAGTAAAAACAGAATGAAACAAAATATAGTGAAAATAGGCAACTGGATTCCCCCTGCCCCACTCCAGACACAAACAGGAAGTTGGTGATAGAAAACTTTTTGGTATGGCGATTGCTAGGCGCAGTGAAGGTTGCATTTGGAAACTGGGATCTATTTTCTCAAAGGAAAGAGGAAATAAGCAAAGAACCTAAGAGACTGATATCAGCCTCAAGAAAATTGGTGAGAGAAGAGAGAAGTGGGGGTAGGGAGAGAGAGAGAGAGAGAGAGAGAGAGAGAGAGAGAGAGAGAGAGAGAGAGAGAGAGAGAGAGAGAGAGATTTTGGCCCGGCCGGCATTGTTCAATGGAAGCTCACCTTTGAACCAGGAGATGATGGTTCAATTCCCCAGTGTGGGGCATGCAGGAGTCAGCCATCAATGATTCTCTCTCATCATTGATGTTTCTATCTCTCTCTCCCTCTCCCTTCCTCTCTGAAATTAAAAAAAAAAAAAGTGATAGAAAATGAAAAAAAAGGACAGAGTGTATCTAGTCAGTGTTTTTTCACAGGTCATCTAAGGTCTATCAGGGAAGATAATCTGAGGTCTTTGTTGATGAACATTTAGGGTGTTCTGTATCTTGGCTATTGTGAATAAGGCTGCTATTAACCCTTTGTGATACTCATTTCCAGTTTTTTTGTAAATACCCAGAAATGAGATTGCTGAATTATTGATAGTTTTATTTTTAAATTTTTGAGGAACATTCATACAACTTTCTATAGTGGCTGTACCATTTTGCATTTCTATCAACAGTGTACCAGGCTTTCAGTTTTTCCACAACCCGATCAACACTTCTTGTCTATTGTGTTTCTGAAAACAGGTGTGAGGTGACATCTCATTACAATGGAACACTTATCAGTCAGCCTTTAAAAACAGAGGAATTCTGTACTATTCAACAATATATGAGTCATGAGGACCTTATGTGAAATAAGCAGATCACAGAAAAATTAACTCTGGGATTTCACTTGAAGTATCTAAAATAGTCAGACTTATCAATTAAAATATGATTTTTTTTTACTTTATGGAATATTATTGTGTTATTTTTGTAAACAAAAATATATAAATATTAAGAACATTTAAAAAATTAAAATGATATGGATATCTTTGACTTTCAGGCTTATGTTAAGCAAAAATAAAAGAAACAAAAGAAATGGAGAGCTATAACCACATATACAAAATGCAAAATTCATAGTCAGTTTTGTTTAACCTTGTGAAAATCTGCCTGAATTGCTCTTGAAAGTGGAGAATGGCTTGTAATAATGTTTCAACTGTTTTAGAAACAAGTAAACATGAGTATACATCTTAAATAAAAAACCTGAGGTAGCATTAAAGATGACAGTTGTAGAAAGAAAATGACACAGCTTTTGTATAGACATGTTAGCATGTAATTTTCAGCACACAATCCATATAATCAAAAGGCTTGAGATGACCTTGAGAGGTCATCAGGCCCATCCTGCTATTACAGGGAACAGTTAACATAAGGCACTATGCAATGATAGGCATAAGCAGGTGAGCTGAGGGCAATGACTGCCTTATCTAAAAATAATATTATTTTCTTTTAAATTTCAGTGTAATGAAAGGCTTTCTAGCAACTATATGGCTCTTTTGGAACTTGCTAAATCCTGTATGATAAATACTTTTTCTCAAATTGCATTTAGCTTTATAAATTGCACTTGCATCATCATGCAGTATAAAGAAATGGTCTTATATAGCCATCAAAGATATGTATTGGGAAAAAAAAGACATTTTTCAGTGACAATAATTTCAGAATTTGTGCTATGGCTTAGACAAACTTCGTAAATGGCCCTTGGTTCAATTTGATTATATTCTGCCCTGACTTTTACTTTAGATTAAATTGTGAGTCTGCTCTGCAACTTTGGACAGCTTTTCTTTGAACGTATTTTCAAAGAAGAGTTTCCTCTTGAATGAAATCAGCTGGGTTCTGGAGATACAGGTGGCAGAATAGAGAAGGTTCACAAACAGTTCTCCTCCCAAAGCTTAAAAACATTGTAAAGAATTTAGGCCCAAATTTTTAACAGCAGTCAAGTGAGGAAAAGGGTATGCTTTTTACTAGCACACTAGAAGCCTAGCGCAGTAAATCGCACCGCCTCGCCCACCCATGCCGGTCTTTGGTTGTTACTGCGTTAGGACCACAGGCCTTTTATAATATAGATTATAAAAAGTGGTGGTGAGAGAAAATGACGGAAAGTTCTAGTGTGGAGTGGTGTTACTCCTTATTTTGCTCCCTGTTTTTAGCAGTGCAGAAAACTAGGGGGAGGGGGAGATAAGAAAAAAAGGAAAACAATACCGATTCTCTCTAATACCCTATTTTAAAGAAAAGTGTACTGAATGCAGTTTTCCTTAATAAAGTCAGTAAAAAATCCCCTAAAGCAGGAAACTTATAGAGATAAAAAGGGTAAGAAGCCAGCCCTTGCCACTTTCCAGGGCATTGAGAAGGTTGGATGCACTCTTGACTATATAGAGTGACTATGAATGACAGTGGTTATTAAATGGGAATCATCAATAGAGCCCAGAAGCCAGATTTTTCAGCAAAAGTTATATTTATCCCTAGTAAGTGTTGACCATTCCTTTATGTGATGATTGCTTTTACGTCAACTTGGCTAAACCACGATACTCAGATATTTGATCAAACATTATTGTAGATGTTTCTGTGATTGTATTTTCTTAGATGACATTAATATTTACATCATCAAACTTTGAAGAGAACAGTTTACTTTAAAAAATTTAGGGGGGCCCCTACAACCAGTAGGAGATCTGCATAGCAAAAAGATTGTCCTCCCAGGGGGAGGAGGGAATTCCTCTGTCAGATTGCCTTCAGTTTCAAATTGCTGCATCATATTTTCCCTAGATTTCCAGCCTGCATGCCTACCCATAAAATTTTGGACTTGCCAGCCTCCACAATTGAGTGATCCAATTCCTCAACGTCAGTCTTTCTCTCTAGCTCCTTTCCTTCCTCTCTCCCCCCTTCCCCTCAATATATATATTTCTTAACAAATTTCTTAATCTCTCTATGCCTCACATGTAAATGGGTTTAATACTAGCATCAATTCCATAGGTAAGGATTAAATAAAAAGATAAATGTAAAATCATAGTATAGGATATGCTAAGGGCTCAGCATTATTTTACATTACTGTACCCCCTTTTAGCAACCAGCAGAGTAGGTTCTCAATGAGTATTAATTTGGTAAATAAACAAGATAATATTTCAAATACTTAGTCCTAATGTCATGTAAATTAAATTTCTTTGTCCTTACCATGTAATTTAATCTTTATGTTTAACACCTATTATTATTGTTTCTTGACAGTAATACAATTTCATTACACTAATTTTATGGATGAGAATGTTGTTGGGCAAAGTGATTGAACAAAGAAAGAGTACATATTTAGTTCATGGTCAAGATCTTAAATGCCTTGAACTTTATACCTATGTAAGTAAAGCTTTTCTAAGTAGTATGTTAGTCAGTTAGAAGACATTATAATATCTCTGATATCATTTAATTTTGACCAATTCTTCCACATAAATTTATTTTCAAATAATATTGTTCACTATTCCACAAATAATAACAACTTGGCATAGACTAAAAAACAGGCAAACAAAATAAAGAATTAGAGTCTAAGAGGACATGAAACAGCTAATCTAATAAAAGAGTAATATGCAAATTGATTATCACTCTGTTACACATAAACCATGCCCACCAGCCAAGTCACGCCCACCAGCCAGTCAGAGCGGCTGTATGCAAATTAACCTAGCCAAGATGGCAGCCGGCAGCCATGGAACTAGAGCAAATAGGAGGCTTCTGTTGCACCAGCGATGGAGAAAACTGCCTGCCTAGGCCTCTGCTCAAGGCAACAAAGTTTCAATTATAGAAGATAACCCCAGAAACCTGATTCCAGCTAGCCTTGCTGGGACGTTGGATCAATGGGAGCTGTGGGCAGCCTGAAAATGGCCCTCATCCCCTCACCCAGGCTGGCCAAACATGCCAGCAGGTGGACATCCCCCAAGGGGTCCCAGACTGTGAGAGGGCACAGGCCAGGTTGAGGAACCCCCCCCCCCCGAGTGCACAAATTTTTATGCACTGGGCCCTAGTGTATTAATAAAAGTTCACTTAATTTTTTTAAATGAAAATTTAGTTAGTCTATGAATAGGTAAATTGTAGTATATACATAGAATCTAATACTGTATATCAGTGAAAAATAATGGGCTACTTGTGCACATACAACATTGATGAACTTCCCATTATAACAGTGAGAAAAAGAAGCCAGACTCTAAAAAATACTCATTGTATGATTCTATTTATATGAAGTCAAAACCAGGAAAAGTTAATCTATAGTGGAAGAGATTAGGTTAGTACTTACCTTTGGGATGTGTGGCCTGGGAAGGGCTGCTAGGGAGCTTTCTGGGATATTGGAAATGTTTTATATTTCTCTCTATATGGTAGTTACACAGATGTATTTATATGGAAAATATAATTGGGTTGTAGATGTAGTATTCATGCCCTTTTCTGTGTTGAAGCTATATTTCAATACAAGTTTTAAAATTTTAATTAAAAACATTAAATTAAAATGTAAACATGAAGCATTAAAAAAATTTAAGGAGATGTAAATGAATTTTTTGGTGCAGTTGAAAAAAATAAGTTATCTTAAATCATATCACAAATTGACTGAAATACAGAAAGAAAATAATAGAATTTCCATGTTGTAGCCATTGGAACAGAAGCCACATGTAAGTAAATGACACCGATAATAAGACAATGGATGTTTTCAAATATCAAATAATATATATTGATTATTTAAAAATTATTTTGGAAGTAATGGATGTAGACAATAAGCACCGATGACTGTTGAAAATTTTAGACAGAAGACTAACAGGAAACTCTTTATTTGACGGAAAAGGCTGATGACAGTTGAACCCACTTATAAAGCTTTAATAACAAAAAGAAAACCATTCATTTTAGGCTTCCTGATGAAATATGTAGGATATTTCACAGCCGCCCCAGGAAGCATTATTGCCAAAAAATTGGACCTGAAGCCGATCAAGCCTCTGGGTCTAGCTGCCTGCTTTTAGGAAACACTGGGGATAGAAGCCCACATTAACGTAAGCAGCTAAAACCAGAACGTGGGCAACTACAGCACAAGTGACCCATTTGAAAACTCAGAAGTGGTAAGGAAAAAAATGAATGAAGAGAGAGAGTGCAAAAACAAGAGGCCTGAAAGATAATTCAACTAAGTGCAATGTATCAACCTCATTTAGATTCTGATTCAAAGTAAGCAAAACACATTTATGAGACAATTAGGGATATGAGCACACAAGTTAGATATTAGATGACACTAAAAAGATGACTCTTTAGGTGTGATAATGATGTTGACTGAAGTCAAGTGTAAACAAAGAGTCAAGACCTTATCTCTTACACATGCATATTCAAGCATTTATGAATGAAACAATTGAAAATCTTATGTGTGCGAGGGAAGAGGTGTAGGTGAAACAGGCTTGTCCATATGTTGATACTTTTTGAAGCTGGTTAAGAGGTGTATAAGGGTTCATTATATTATTCTCTCTCCTTTAAGATTGTTTTTAAAAATTTAAAAATAAGGTTAGAATTGTTTGGATCTAAGCTAATAATTTAGAATGATATTTTTAGGGAATAAGTTGTGATGGAAAAGATTTTCAGTCCAGTCCTATTCACTAAAACATGATACATCAAAAGCTTGCACTTTTATCTTCACGGACTATGTTAATAGACATTTATAATATATTTACATATACTTAATATACAGCAATATCTTCTATGAGATTGGGTATCATTGAGATTATACTTATCTTCAATAAATTTGCACCATTAATTTATCAGAAAAGATAAAAATGATTCAAATATAACTTTAAAAATATTGAATTCCTTTATAACACTAGCAGGGTCATTTTTATATTTTATAAGCTCTTCAGTGTTGTGAGACTACTGATACATTTACTTGGCATTCATTACAGGTATATCCCAAATAAAGAATTTCTTGTCTTAAATATTCTATTAGAATTTACATGGTAATGTGTACAGTGGCTTCTCAGTATATGAACGCTAATCTGCCCAACAGCATTTTAGTAGGTACTGGTTTTATATTTGAAAACCAATCAGTATATCAACAAGGCAAGAAATTAGACTGATGATCCTCCACTGGTAGGTGTGTGCTCCACAACATCCCCTCAGCCTTGGGCAGGTCTGGTTTGGATTGGACAATGTGTGTCTGCTTACAGAATGCGCTGGACCTGAGACGTTGAGGTTGAACTTGTTCCCAGAATGTTGTTGCTGCCACTGCCTTTCAGACATCCATGCAACATCGCTGGGGTTGTGCAGCATTAGCGGTTCCAGGGAGGGTTGTAAAAAGGAAATGTTCGTAGTGGCCTTTTCTGGAGGTTAATTCCAGCAGGTCATAGATACAAGAAGTTAGCCAAAAGGTTGATGGACACCTTCAGCAGGGCTGAAGTTCTACATATGATTGCCTGATGCCAGACAGCTGAGGGCAGTTCCCCCGACTTGATAATCTTTCACTGTTTACCAACCTTACCTTTGATATGTATATCTGCTTTGCTTTAAGGCAAAATGTGTTAATAAAAAGCTAGGGTTCCGGGCATTCAGAGAGCTTCGTCACTAGAACTAAGTTTCCATTGGCTTTTCCCCCGTGCCTTCCAAATTCATATTTCTGCTCTAGTCTTAGTCGTTTATGCATAGCCCCTTCTCCAGATTCCTGAATGCTTTGTAGATGCTGAGAAAGACCCCGGCAGCCTTTTCCTTCTCTGATCTATTAAGTCAGGGCCAGAAACACGCATCTTGTCATGGAAATGCCGGTTTCTACATAGGGCTGATTCGTTTGGGTGTATCAATAAGCAGCATAAAATAATTTGAAAGAAATCTGGCTTTTTTCCCATTACATGCTTCCTTTCACTAAGAAATGAAATCTTTATATTAATAGCAGCTCATTAAATTTCTTCAGGCAGGTGTAAATTTTAAGATGTTCTTTTGCATCAGGATGTGGCATTAATGTGTGAATTTGTGGTTTAGCCCAATTAGTCTATTTTTAGAAATATTGCTTTAAAATTCATATCTTAGGCTTATTTTTCATATCATCCAAATATGCAGAAAGAAAATATTGAGTGGTATTTCCTCATTTAATGGATAATCACAAATTGGAATTGTTAGTGAAACTGCATTACTACGTGTAGTTTCATATTACTTTTAAAATATGCAGGAACAAAGGACTAAAGATATAAATAGCTTTGATTATGGGTCAAATTCTGCATAATCTTGTTATTTTGTAATTTGATATCTTGAAGGGGAAAAATTTTAAGTTCAATGGACCAGGCCAGAAGTAATGAGACTGGTATTTTTTAACAAGCATTAAGATCTTAAATATTTACCCAAGCATTATTTTTCTTCTACATAACCATCTTTAGTTTACTTAATAATATTTGCTCAAAATATATTTGGAGGTCTCTCATAATAGTCATTTTCAAGTCACACTAAAAAGTGAATCTCAATCTATATTGTTTTGAACAAAATAGTATTAATCAGCTCATTCAAACTTCACAAGATTCGGCACTGAATAAATTTTATTTTCCCCCAATCAACTCCTCTCTTTAAGAACAAAGAATCCAAATCTCTTACAGTTGAAAACTCTCCAATGAAAGTGCTACTAGCTTTTGAAGTCCCAATATTTGGGACAGTGGCAGCAGTTTTGCAGGATAGCATCACCTCGGAAGGGGGCAGTGGATACTTGGGTAGATACTTTTGAAAGCTTGTTAAGGCTGTCATGTAAGTTTCCAGTCACATGTTCTTAGATTTTTATGTGAATAACTTTTTATGCTAAGTTTGTTAGTGGACTATGTCATGCTCCCCTAAAATTCTAGGTTTTAGAGTAGAATGGGTCAGTGTGGTACTCTCTTTTATTTCCTTACATTGGTCCTCGTCTCCATTTTTGAAATGATTCCATGTCCTTAGAGACAGAGGTGACATATATTTATTTATATGTCTTAGGAAGGAGATTGTGGAGTCAAAGGCACAGCTGGTGTGAACAATGAAGCCTGTCATTCTGCACATACAAGTAGCAAGTGCCAATAAGATGACTTACGCTGGGAATTTGGACATTGTGCTGCAATCACATCACTGCTGTTTACACACATTTGTTGGGTTCATGGACAAGAAGGAGAGGAAATATATACCATTTTACTTAGGACTCTAGGTTGCAAGTGACAGAAAATTGAGTCTACGCTGAATTAAACCAAAAAGCTGTTGGTTCCCATAGCACCATGGTCCAGGAATACTGCTTTTCAATCATGTCTCAAAGAAAGCGATCAGAAATGGTTTCTATCTTTTGGTGTTGCTTTTCTTTCAGACTTCATGTGTAGTGAAGATGGCAGTAGCAGTTCCATTCTACATGCTTCAAGGTTCAAGTCCATCTGAGAAGAATCTTTGCATCTTCCCCCAAAGTCTCAGCCAAAGTCTCATTGGCTCTGACTGGGTCACTGCTTATCTCCAATCACTTTGCAAGAAATGAGATGTGCTAATTGGTGTAGACCAACCAGGATATATCTTTGGAATTGGCAGTGGGTTAATCCTGCCCGAACACATGGGTTCAGAGTAGATTTATGATGGTTTCCCAAGGTCAATTTGGAGAAGGGATGCTGGCTGGCGGAAACAACAGATGTCCCTCACCAACATACACATCTGTTACATTTCTACTTTTCTCACAGGTAGTCTGCTAGTGCTTTACATACATTATTTTATGTAGCACATGCAATGTATTTCTTTTGGTGATTCTGTTTCATCTGTAGGCTAGCCCTGGAGTGTGTGTGAATGTGTATGTGAGTGTGTGTGTGTGTGAAGTGGGAAAGGTGAAAGGTTATTATTCCTTGGCGTGCCCTGCATATGGAGCCGCCAATCTTACTTAAGTTGATTCTTGGAAAAAATGCTTTATAACATGATTGTGTGAATTAATGACCCACTGGATTAAAGAAACAAATAGAGTTAAGTAACACTGGATGTAGGTGGAACTAGATAGCTCTCACCTTCTATATCCTGTCTTTTCCCATCAATAGCAGACACTATTTTAAAGCTACATATATGTCATAGGCTAGTCAAATATAAGGGAAAATAATTATTTTGTATCCTATCTACTGTCTAGCACAGAGCCAGGCACCAAATAGAGTAATAATTGTTGACCAATGTTTCAGAATGTAGATGTCTAATTTCTGATTTATAGGCCATGTGCAATTTCTCTGGTTTCAGGCTGCTACTCAACAGTCAGAACGGAGTTTGTGGAGGATAAAGGAAAGAAGATTTTCTGTAAAGATATGGTCTTTTGTGGCTGAGTCAGGATTGGCAGAAGAAAGAGACATCTAGTTACTAAGCAAAGTCCCTCTTCCTTGTAGTCCTGACCTTGAAAAACCCACACATCTTCCAACTCCTTCATGTCAGTCTCCTTAGGACAGACAGAAGGAAGTAGAAGGGATGAAATTTTGTGCCAGTATCTATACAGAATTAACCAATAGATAATCTACTCTATAAAAGAGAATTATTAAAATTAACCATTTCTCCGAGATGAGTAAGCCACGCCCACCAGCCAATCAGAGCGGCTGTATGCAAATTAGCCCTGCCAACATGGCGGCCGCCACTCCCGGACCTGAGTAAACAGCCCTTTCCATTGCGGCAGGAGCGAAAGTGAAGCTGCGCCCCTCAGCTCAGCTCCGATTAAACTGCCTCTAGCAGTTTTGAAACATTGTAACAATCATAGAATCCTCCGGAGCTGAAGGAAAGAGCAGCTAGGGCCTAACGAGTAAAAGTAACAATTGTTTCATTATAGACGCTGCGAGGTGAGGCAGAGGAGGCTTCAGTTAGTTAGAAGGCCGCTTAAAGGAACAGTGTATCAATTATAGAAGATAACCCCAGGCCTTCAAGGAACAGTATCAATTATAGGAGAAAAAACTCCAGAAACCTGTGTCCAGCCAGCCTTGCTGGGACGTTGGGTCAATGGGAGCTGTGGGCAGTCTGAAAGCCCCTCACCCAGGCTGGTCAGGCACGCCAGCAGGTGGACATCCCCCGAGGGGTCCCAGACTGCGAGAGGGCACAGGCCGGGCTGAGGGACCTCCCGAGTGCACAGAGCGGCTGCAGGGCGGGACAGCGCAGGACCCAGGACCCGTGAGTGGGAAAGAGGCGGCAGGGTTGGAGGGCACTGGGAAGCGGGAAAGAGGTGGTGGTGGGGGGGTCTCGGCCTGCTTGGTGGCTGCCCAGGCCCTTTGAGGGGCATCGTGGAGTGGGAAAGCAAGGCTGCAGGGGCCGGGGTCCTGCTTGGCAGCTCCCCAGACCCCTTGGCGGCACCGGGAAGTGGGAAAGGAAGGCAGCAGGGGACGGGTGAGTGGGAAAGAGTTGGCGGCCTTCTTGGCGGCTTCCCAGGTCCCTTCCGGGGATCAGGGAGCAGGAAAAGGCTGGCCTGACCACAAGGAGGGGTTTTCCCTGCTTTCTGGTGGCTGGAGGAAGATGGGCAGTAGGCAAGCTTGGGAGGCAGGCCACACCCAGCCCTGGTCACAGCTCAAAAAAGAGAACAACATGCAGGGGAGGGCAAGAGTCTGAGAGATCAACATAGAGGGGGTGCCTGCTCCAAGCCTCCACGGTGTGCCTGGGGGCAGGCCCCCGGCAGGTAGA
>PVJC01030334.1:0-21281 GCA_004026665.1 Murina feae | reverse complement strand
AGGTAGTCTAAAACATCCTTAGAATGTATGCTTGTGGCTTATTTCTCCTCCCTTCGATGCCCCCAGAATCCCAGACATTTTGAAGGCAGCAAGGGCTCAGAGGTGGGACTTCGCTGGCTTTCAGCCTAGCACCATTTCCTAGCAGTCTCACCCTGCTAAGGCGCGTTTACCTCTGTAAGCCTCAGTTTCTTCATCTGTAAATGGACCTGGTAACAGTTCCCATCTGAAAGGGTTGTTGTGAGGATTAAATGACTCAGTGCATTTAAAGCATCTATGACATGCCTGGCACACAATAAGTACTCAGTGAGTCATTTCATACTTCTTATTCAGTTCTCTAATGTGTCAGGTGTGTTGCTAACATCTCAGATTCCCTTTCTGATTAATCTTGATGTTTAGCAAGGGTCCATATGGAGGCAACTGAGGCCCAGCTCTTGGACCTCAAAGCTCTGTAGGTGAGAGATGTACTCTGGGCTGACCAGCTCCTTCCCGTCTCCTCTTCGCCGCACTCCCAGCTCGGGCCCACGCAGTAGTTATTTCTGAACTGAGTTATTTCTGAGCATCCCCCTTTGGGGAGCCTCTGTGCTTCTCCCGGGAGTTTCAAGGACTCAGGTAACTTTCCCAGGGGCAGGACAAAGTCAAAGGCCTGCACTGGGGGCAGACGGATGAAATGGAATGGGAACCGGGGCATCCCAGTCTCCTACCCTAGGGACCCCCGCTACCACCTGCTGTGTCCTCTCAGTACTGCACTCAGGTCAGAGCTGGTGTTAGGTAACCCCGGGGATGGAGCGTTGCTCCTGGAAGGAAGGCTGAAAGGCTGGTGCCTGTTCTTCTGGGGCTGCTGTGAAGGGGCCATGCCCTGCTGAGGATGGGCAGGACTGTGGGGGCCAGCTGGGGGCAGGAATGGGTGGGAGGCTGCATGCCTGAGAGGGCCCCTCCCGGTGCACCCCTTCTGCCTTCCCTCACCACGTCATCCTTTGGGTCCTAAACCTCATTCTTTTCTCTCCCACCGCTCCGTTTTGTTTCCGCTGTTCCCCGGCTTCCAGGGCTGGGGGGAGGGGCTGGTCTGAGCGCCTGGGGCTGAGTCCTACCTGGACCCAGTCACTAGCCCCATCTCCCGGTGCCAGAGCCGCCGCCTCTCCCCAGCACCGCACCTGCCCCGGCTGTGCCTTCCTCTTTGCGGGGAGGGGGTGGTGGTCTGGCCCATGTCACCCCAAGCCTTCCCAGCATGCCCCACCGCCAACCCCTGTCCCGAGCTGAGGGTCTAGGAGGGGAGGCCGCCTGAATCTTCTACCCTCTTGGTCTCGGTTCCGCAGCAGTGTCCCTCAGAGCGGACTGCACAGGGAGGAGCCCGACCTTCAGCCTCAGCCGGCCAGCGAAGCCCCTCGTCGCCCGGCCCTGCCACCTCCCTCCAAATCCGCGCTGCTGCCCCCACCGTCCCCTCGGGTGGGTAAGCGGCCCCCGCCGGGGCCCGGCGCCCAGCCCCCGGCTCCCCCCACGGCGCCCCACCGGCGCACGCAGGATCCTGTGCTGCCCGACGACGCCACCGCCGAAGAGAAGCGCGGGAAGAAGGCCAAGTCGTCGGGGCCCTCGCTGGCGGGCACGGCCGAGTCCCGGCCGCAGTCGCCCCAGAGCGAGGCCTCAGGCCGCCTGTCGGCGCTGGGCCGCTCGCCGCGCCTGGTGCGCGCCAGTTCCCGCCTCCTGGACAAGCTGCAGTTCTTCGAGGAGCGACGGCGCAGCCTGGAGCGCAGCGACTCGCCGCCGGCACCCCTGCGGCCCTGGGTGCCCCTGCGCAAGGCCCGCTCGCTGGAGCACCCCAAGTCCCACGGCGATGCCTCGTGGGGTTCGCCCGGGGCCTCCCAGGAGGAGCTGCGCGCGCCGGCGGGCAGCGTGGCCGAGCGGCGCCGCTTGTTCCAGCAGAAGGCCGCCTCGCTGGACGAGCGCACGCGGCAGCGCAGCCCGGCCTCCGACCTCGAGCTGCGCTTCGCCCGGGAGCTGGGCCGCATCCGCCGCTCCACGTCGCGGGAGGAGCTGGTGCGCTCGCACGAGTCCCTGCGCGCCACGCTGCAGCGCGCGCCGTCCCCCCGGGAGCCCGGCGAGCCCCCGCTCTTCTCGCAACCCTCCACCCCCAGGACCCCGCGCGCCCTGAGCCCCGCCACGCCGCCTCCCCCTCCGAGCGTCGCGGGGAAGCCCGGGGATGAGCCCGGGAGGCCGCAGAGCCGCGGGCCGGCCGGCAGGACGGAGCTGGGGGAAGGCCCGCAGCAGGAGGTCAGGCGCCGGGACAAGTTCCCGCTCACCCGGGGCAGAACCATCCAGGAGTGTCGGAGCCCCGTGCCGCCCCCCGCCCCGGGCGATGTCCCCGAGGCCAGGACTAAGGCCCCTCCGGGTCGGAAGCGGGAGCCTCCCGCACAAGCCGTGCGCTTCCTGCCTTGGGCCACGCCAGGCCCTGAGGGCGCTGCTGTGCCCCAGACGATGGAGAAGAGCAGGGCGGGGCCTGAGGCCGAGAAGAGGCCGCGTCGAGGGCCGGAGGAGGATGGTCCCTGGGGGGCCTGGGATGGCAGAGGGACTCGCAGCCAGGGCAGAGGTCGCAGGGTCCGGCCCACCTCGCCTGAGCTTGGTAAGGCCTCCGGGGAAGCACCGAGGAGGTGCTGGGACTTGGGTGGGAGGGCGTTTGTGGGGAGGGAGGTTGCTAGGGTATGGTTTCCCGGGGAAGGTATGGGCTCAAGCACAAGTTTGAGTGCAAATTCTGAAGGTTGATGTACTAAAAGCTGCCTGCAGGTGAGATAGTGAGTGTGTGTGTGTGTGTGTGTGTGTGTGTGGTGTGTTGTGTTTTTAGAGAGTGTGCGTTTTCATGGAGGTGAGGCTGAGGTGTGAGCAGAGACCCAGTGCCCAGATGACTGCCATCGGCCTTCTGGGTCTAGAGGCCTGCTAGTGGGTTGGGTTAAGGACCTAACTGATGGAAGGCACTGGTGGAAATCTAAGGAGCTCCTCCCCACACCACCCCACCGAGGGGGACGAGAGGGAAGCCTTTCTCAATATACCAGTATAATTTGTTAGGTCCCTGTTACAGGAAAGCTCTGGATCAGCCAACTTTCCTCTCTGCCCTCCCCTTCCTGGCACCATCCCCTGACCCATCTGTGGCCACTAAGGCCTAACCCAGCCTCTCCTTCCAGCTTCTTTGCTCCCATTCTTGAGTCCCTGCATCGCTGACTGTGGTCACTTGCCAGCCTTGTGTGGTCTCCCAGCCTTCCTGTGGGTGATGGCCAATAGCCAGATTGTCCTGGTCCCTAACTCCGCTCATCCTGAACACCAACTTGGGGCCCACTCCTGGGTTGAAGCAGAGGAAGCCATCTCCACTCGCTCCCACCCGCTTCAGCTTTCCCAGGCCAGAGGCCCCTACACATACTCCCAGGAGACCCTGTATATCGTTTTCATTGCATTTGCCACTCTGTATTTTTCTTCAGCAGAATCACTTTATTTTTCATTAAAGTATTACCGCCCCCAAATTTCTAGAGATGAATAGGCCCCCGTCCCTTGTTCTACTAGCCATCATTATTGCATATGCACAGCCATGTCCCAGGCATTGTTAACTGGCTGCCTAGGGGGTGTTATTTTAACTTAATCTGTATGCCAGCTTTGCAAGATATTGGGTATCATTTATCAGATCCATCATACAGATAACAAAACTGAGGCACAGAGAGGTTATCTAATTTGCTGGTTTATGTCACTAGAAGACAGCATAATTGGGATTCTCACTGCTCTTTTGGCACTGTGCTTTATCTAGCTTTAATAGTTGGAAATACCCAGAGAGATCTCTGTGTGTACAAGTGTCCTGTAAGCAGGGGCCACATCTTATTTCTTGTTATCTCCCTGGTGCCAAGCAGAGCTCGAATGCAGTCACTTCAGTGTTACTGTTTGATGGATGGACAAAATCAAAGCTGATTTTCATGAGGCCTCTCAGATGGCTATAGGGCGGCGTCATTAATATGACAATACATCCCATGTTGCCCTGTGACGTCACTATTGTTACTTACGTGTCAGGTTGCTATTAGCTTGTCTTCTGTCTCTATGGAAACTTGTAGTATCTTGTGCCCCTCAGCGCGCCTTGCACAGGGATGTTCTACCATCCCTGACCCCTGATTTGTGTAAAGGTGGGGCAGGATTCCTGTTTCCTCCAGAAATAACACTGTGGCTGAGGTTGAAGAGCAGACAAACTCATGCAGAGTCCTGGATGTCCTGTCCTGTTTGAGAACCCCCTTTCTGTCTCCCTTTCTTCCCTGTCTCAGGACATCCAGGAGAGAGACCTTTTGCTCCCCAACTCCCACCTTCTAGAAATCCCTCTCTCTGGGTTTGGATTTCTAAGATGCAGGGCTGCCATCACAGCCTCTACCCCCGAGTCATCTCCATAGGACCATGTCCTTTGACCCTGTCACCCGTGTCTCTGGCAGAGTCTTCAGACGACTCTTATGTGTCTGCTGGAGAAGAGCCCCTGGAAGCCCCCGTGTTTGAGATCCCCCTGCAGGACGCGGTGGTGGCCCCAGGGGCGGATGTGCTGCTCAAGTGTATCATCACCGCCAACCCCTCTCCCCAAGGTGAGCTCCAGAGTTGGGGCCTGGCTGAGGTTGAGACAGGAAGGGGTGGGTGAAGAGGGGAGCTCATCTGCTCCCTGGGCTGGGCTGGCCTGACTCCTGCATGTGTTGGAGCTTTCCCAGAAGCCCCCGAGAGAGGGGAGGGCGGCCTGGGCTTCTGTGAGTGAGGGGAGTCCGAATCCCTAGGGTGGAGAGAGGAGTGGCTTGGGCTCTGTGTGGGGTGTGGAGTGGGGGAGATTTGTCCTAGTGGGCCCCTGTGGGCCATGGTGACTGGGCACCCTGCTGCTTCCCCCCAGTGTCCTGGCAGAAGGATGGGTCCACGCTGCGTAGTGATGGCCACCTTCTCATCCGGGCCGAGGGTGAGCGGCACACCCTGCTGCTTCGAGAGGCCCGGTCGGCTGATGCTGGGAACTACACGGCCACCGCTACCAATGAGCTGGGCCAGGCCAGCTGCGCTGCCACGCTGGCTGTGAGACCTGGTAGGGAGCCTGTGGGCCCCAGGGCCGGGTGGGGTGAGCAGTGACCCTTCCCTGTGGGCCCAGGTCCCCTTCCCCTCCCAGCCTAGAGCTCAACTTTCAACCACTATGCAGTTGATTCTTGTGTCCATTGCTCTGGTGGAAGCATTTTAAATGGCCTTGGCCTCCGGGCAGAGGCCAAATTCCCAAGGTACACAGCAGGCTGGCCAATTCATGGTCACTGAACTTTGTCTTTAGACATCCTCTAAATGCCATCCTTTCATGGCATTTCCCTGAACAGGGTCCTATGGGAAAAGCAAATTATCGGTGAGTCTCAGAGAAAAAGCAACTCCTTGCTCAAAGGGCTTAAAAACCATCAGGAGCCTCTGAGGTCATTTCCTCTCCAGGGCAGCCGCCCTACTCCCTTAAGAGAGATGCTTTTAAGTGCTTTCCTCCCTCCCTTGTTCCTTCTGTTGAACCCAAAGCTCTAAAGAGGGTCCAGCTGAGACCACTTCTTGGGAGGTGGCAGTGGCTGAGGCTGCCCTGTTTTCTATTTTTATGGAAGTCCTCACTTGGGGTCAGACTACTTCCTTTGGGTTTAAGCCTAGTTGCTTTCAGGTTCAGGGTAGGGCTGGACTGGTGTCCATGTCCATGGCCATGGCCTGTTCAACTCATTCAGGTCACTGGGTCCAGCAATGTGTTGACCCTGGGTAGTGGGGGTGGGAGGAACTGAGGCTGGGAAAGAGGCATTCCAGAAGCAGAAGATGCAGAATCAACCCTCAGGGAGATTACGCTGGGTGATGACCCTCCAGCAGAGGATTTAGGTTGGAGGAAAGTGTAGGGCAGATCAACCCTAGGAGAGTCGAGCAGGTGGTCAGTGTTGTGGGATGCTGGATGGAGAGACATGAGGGCCCCGAAGGAGGCTGGGATTTAGACCGGCAGTGGGAGGGGTGGGCATGCCAGGAGAGGGGAGAGAACACGCTGTTCCGTCCTTTCTGTCACTCAGCCCTGCTGGTGACAAGATGAGCCTCAGCACCTTCACGACCAGGGAGTTCTTGGTGGTACCTGACCTGAGTCCAAGTCCTGCTTTACATCCTTACGGTTGTAGCTCTCTGGCTTTGCAGAAGGGCAGGTCTCAGCTTATAAACCCCTCCCAGAAGCTCAGATTTAAAGCTCTCTCCTTCCCCTTGCCCCTCCCACCTCAAGGAATCATACTGTCCCTCCACTGTGTGCTTCCCTCCTTCCATCACCTCTGGGATCTGCTTCTGATTCAGCTCCCAGATCCCAGTTCTGCTTAGGAGGCCCAGGCATGGGTCCAGGACTCTCTGGTCAATACCTGGCTTGGACTATTAGGCAAGGAGTGTGTGTGTGTGTGTGTGTGGGGGTGTTCCCCAATACTGGCTCGGGGCCATTTGGGAGCCTTTATGGTTGGGAAGGAGGCTTGGGGCAAGGCAGCTGTCTGCACTTGTCTTTGCCTGCTGAACCTCCCTGCATTTCAGTTTCCTCATTTGTAAACCAGAGATAATTATACTATTCGCAAGAAAAAGCAAATGTGTGAAGGAGCTTTATGAACAGTAAAGCTGTAGACAATGCGAGTTGTTAGCATTATTAAGTGGTGCTGTTGTGCCACTCAGGCTCCCACGAAGCTTCGGGGGGCTGTCTTTCCCGGTTCTTTCCTTTCTTCATACTGTGTATGCCTTGGAGTCTCCTCCCTGCCCTTGCCAAGCCCGCAGCCCCCCACCCCCATATTTCCCAGATGTCACAGCATCTCCGTGCCTCTCCACCCTGGGGAGCTAGGGTGTGCACCCAGAGAATAGCTCCTGAAAGTGAGACTGGTTCCAGGCTCCAGGGCTTGAGGGGCAGGCACGTGGGTCCAGACTCAGCTCTTGTGGAGGAAGTAGACTTTCTTACCCTTACAAGGCTCTGTTTGGTCCAGAGCAGCTGGATGGAGGCCAGTGGACCGGGAGAGCAGCAGGAATGGGCGGAACCAGTGGGTGGCACCGACATTTGGCAAAGGCCAGGGTCTCAGGCCTGGAGTTTGTAGGGAGTAGGAGGGGGGCTAGGGAAGGGTGTTCTGCAGTGTGGCTGTGGGTGGGGTAGGAGTAGGGTGACGGAGGGAGTGTCTAGTGTACTTTGGGAAGAGGCCTTGTGGAACTGCCTTCTTTTCTTGCTCCTCACCAACCCCTTTGGTATCAGGACTGGCTGCCCAGTGCCCCCTTGGGGTTCCCACCCCAACAGGACCTGATTTTGAGGGCTCACAGATCTCAGTTCCTGGTTGGCAACCACTGGAACAGGGAATTGGTAACTAGAAAATGTAGTTACCCTGGTGCGTGGTTTGGGGGGCACAGTATCCTCACAAACTCTGGCAGCCCTACCCAGCCCTGGATCCCTCTCATCCTGCCCCACCTCACTGAATAACTGCTGAGGCCATAGTTGAGCTACCTAAGAGTGTGTGGATCAGGACAGTGGGTTGGAGAGTGTGAGAAGTGCTTAACTGAAGCTAAGCCTTTCACAGCTGCCTGTATCCATCACACAGGCATTTATTGAGTCCCAACTGGGTGCCAAGTGCTACATCTCTCGAAATAGTTTCATGTGTTTGGGGAGTGCCATATGCTTTCTTCCAAACCCTTTCACATCTCTTTCCTTACTTGAGCTACGCCACACAGTTGACCCTTGAACAATTCAGGGTTCAGGTACTTACTGCCATTGTAGTAGAAAATCCTAATATAACTCTAGTTGGGCCTCCATGTGGGCAGATTCCCGACTGCCAGGTGACCCTTGAACAATGGGGGTTTGAACTCAGATCAATTAGAAACAATCGTGTATAAGGAACCATCGCAGTTCAAACCCCTGTTATTCAGGCTCAACTGTATATTTCTTGGAGGGACATGATGGGTGGTGACATTCCCAGTTTATAGATGGGAAGGTGGAAATGTGGAGAGTAAAGTGACACAGAGATAGCACGAGGCCAGCATCTCTACTTCACATCTGTAATCTGCCTGGGGTGCTGTAAGCAAGAGGTGAGTGAAATACTCACCTATGAAAAAATAAACATAGTGTGTTGGCAGATGAAAATAACACGACTAGTTAGCATCTCCTGAGCACTGTGTATGTACCAGGCCCTGTGTTGATTGGGTTCTCACATTTAATCCACCCTGTGAGGTAGGTTCTGTTATTATGCCCATGATACAGATGAGGAAATTGAGACTTGGAACGCTTTAGCAAAGTGCTCTAGAGTAGTGCTGATCAATGAAAAGTTCTGTGCTAGAACTGCTACCGGTATATACGTGCACAGTCCAATATGGTAGCCACTAGCCACATGTGGGTATTGAGCACTTGAAATGTGGTTAGTGTGCCTGAAGGGCTGAATTTTTTATTTCATTTTCATTAATGTACATTTAAATCATCTCAGTGGCTAGTGGCTGCCCTGTTTGCTCCGCTATAGGAGCATAGGGTCAGTAGGAAGCTAGGTGGTGATTTGAAGCCCTGCCCTGGGGAGTCCCAAGTCTGTACTCTAGCCATTGCACCGTATTGCCCCCTTTCCTCTACTCAAGAGGTTCGGGGTTCAGGTAGAGTTGTGCTCATGAGCTCATGGGATGGGGGTGGGAGCAGAGACTGCCGATGCCCTTGGGTTTTCTTTCCTTTCTTGACCTCCCCCTGCCCCCGTGACTGTGGTCCTGATTTGTTTCCCTGCATGCTCAGTGTGCACGCAGTTGGCTCACCCCACCAAGGAGTCTGGTCAGGAGGAAGGGGGACATGGGTGGCTTCATGTACCCAGGCCTCTGTCCTGCTGCTGTCAGTCCTCCCCTCAAGCACAGGTCTCATATATTTGAGCCTAAGTTTCTAGCATTTTCCAGCAGAGACCTTGGCCTCTTCACTTCGCTTTAGCTGGCCACCATGTCCTCATCTGAACAGCAAGGATCATAACCCCTGGGCTGCTTTCTCACTCAGATTTGTAAGGCTCTGCAGAGCTGAAGACTCGGCTAAGGACCTTTGGGCCAGAGGAAATGGCTTATCAAAGCTCATTTTGGTCCCATCTGTATGATGACACGATCACAACAGAAAAGAGGAGGTTTGGGGAGGTCATAAATATAAAAAGAAAGGAAGGAAATGATGGCACTCCTGTCTGCCCCCTTCTTCTGGCCTGGCCCTGGCCCTGGCCGATTCTTACTTATGAAGTCAGTGGCTTCCTGTGGAAGGGATCTTAGAATGCCACATGGCCCCATGGCCCATCCTTGATGGGGTCTGGACAGCATCGAAAGAAAGCAGTGTGGTCTCTTGACTAGACTCAGCCCTCCCTCCCCTTTTCTGTCTCCCAGAAGCCGGTCTGCCCCAACAGGTGTCCCCCCAGGTTTGCTCCCTCAGATCGGGGGGTCATCACACACAGCCTATCAGAGGAACAGGGACCTAATTTACTGTGGGTGCCAGTGCTTACCTAACATGTGGCAATCTTAAACAGCAGTCCTAAATAACGGTATGTAAGATCCAAACCACTTCCACGCCTAGGTCAGGCTGACCGTGCGAAATGCTCTCTGCTTCCTTGTCTATTTTTAAACCAAAATTAAAACATTCTCAGCACAACGCTTCTCCTTTTTCCTCCCTTTCATGGTGGGATTAGCACAGCAGGCACTTAAATCGCCCCTGGAGAAACCCACTGGGACGGTGCGGGTGGACGGTCGGCTGTGAGCCTCCAGCACATACTCCCTTCCGCAGACACCTCAAGGAGCTCCCTTAGCCCTCCGAGGGAAGGCAGGCTCCGGAAGCTGGCCTCCATCCTCTGTACCTGAAGATGATCTGAGGGTGGCCGGAGGCAGCTGAGGCCATGGGAGGGCTCTAACGTGGTGGCGTCCCATTTCTTTCTTCTTTACCTAGTTCTGTAGCAGGAGGGGTGGAGCTACAGTTCTCTGCACATGCTTCCTGCCTCTGAACATTTGCTCCCGTGGTTTCCTCTTCCAGGATTGCTTTTTCTGCTTAAACGGAACTAACTCTTCATTCTCATACACCCCTTCCCTCAGCCCCCTCTTCTTCCCTGGACCAGAAGTAATGTTCTACTGCCTTCACTCCTGTGCCTTCTCTGCCCCTCTCTTGCCACCGTCCTTGTTCCTGTTTGCTCTTACAGTCCTGGATGTATGTGGCTTGTTATCCCATCAGCCAGAAGGCCCCTCAGGTTATGGCTGTGCTGTGGCTACTCTTAGCCCTTGCAGCCATACCTGGTGGTCCCCCTGGACAGTCAAAGTCTGTGTGTGAGCTGACATGGGCCGTAGAGATCCCCAGGACTTTCCAAGTCCCCGGAACAGACTGGATAACACACAGAGGTGGGGTGAGACACACATCTGCAAAGGGTAATGAGGACCTGCCTCAGAGTGGAGGTTGGAGGACAGAGGAGACCACAGAGCAGTGGTCCTCAAAGTGTCATCTCCAGACCAGGAGTATCAGCATCACCTAGGGAATGTGTTAGAGATGCACATCATCGGCTCCAGCTCTGACCTAATGAATCAAAGACTCAGGGCAGGTCCCAGCAATCTGTGTCCTAAGGAGCTTTATAGGTAATTCTGGTGAATGGTGAATTGCCCTAGAATTAGGGACCTTGTGCAGGTGGAATAGTGGGAACACGTGGGCTACGGAGCCAGACCTCTAGGTTCAGAGCCCTGTGCTGAAATTTGGTGGCTGAGTAATACCACCTCTTAGGGTTATCGTCCTTCTCACATGGGGATTGTGTAGGTCCCTAAACTTTCATGTGCATAAGAATCAACTAGGTACTTTTGAAAATGCAATTTCCTGACCTCTGTTTCAAGAAATCTAATTTTGGGGTGTCAGAGTGAGGCCCAGGAATTTATAGTTTAAACAGGCTCCCAGGTGGTCCTCCTGGGGGTGGTTCAAGGACCATGCTGAGAAGCCCTGAGAGAGAGGGCCTTACATGGTGCCTGTCACGTAGGTGACCCTGACTTGCCAGTACTTTGACTGACCTGGGAGCAGTGTTGACAGCCAGACATATGCAGGGTCAGTGTGTTTTGCAGTGGTGGGATGTGCAGGGGCAGCACCTACATGGTGGGCATTTGTGCATCTTGGGTTTAGGGGGTATCTGCTCCCCATTCCCTGGCTGGGGTAACTGTTTCCCACAGCGAGAGCTGGCCTTGTGGGTGGAGCACAGCTGGGATGTAGGGACTGGCTACAAAGGTGGTTTTGGTGGAGGGGTCAATGAAAAGAGGTGGTACCAGAGCCTGGAGCGGTTCTGGGACCTGGAGACAGAGATCCCTCATCAGCTTCCTTGGCCACACAGTTTTGGGAGCACAGAGGGGTGAGGGCCATGGCCTGGTTTCAGAGAGGCCCAGGTCTGGCCCCTCTGTATCCCGAGCCTCCTGCCTAGGCTGTTCTGACAGTCCCCTCTCTGAGGGGCTTGAAGGACTCTGGTTAGCTTGGCCACGGGATGCCCCAAGGTGCTGTTCCCCTAGCCTCCACCAGAGGGCTCTGAGGATCCCTGCAAACTTTACCCTTCTGCTTTAATCTCTCCTCTCCCTCCCTGGGCCAGTGGCCTCAGCGCTGTTCAACCTGGAGGTGACTCAAGAGGTCACCAGGATCCACAGAGGGGAGGGGTGCCTGCCTTCAGGGGCCATGCCTGTGGTCTCAGCATCAGCTAATGGCAAGCCCTGAGCAGATACTCACCAAGTGACCATTCTGACTTCCTTCCCCGCCCCTACCTCAAGACAGCCAGCCTAAATGATGAGCCCCCTCTTCTGCCAGTCCCCACCCCCCTCTTCACTGGCAATGATGGGAAACACAGGTCATAGCTTGGGAATGTGGCCCTGGGCAGGGGTGATAGGAGGAGGGAGAAGGACATGTGACCTCTCAACAGCTCCCCTACTCTCCTGCTCTGTCTCCAAGCTCCTTCCTCACCCCAAATACAGATGGGTGCTGGTAATTAGGGGCTGTTGGGGGAAGCAGCCCCTGCCTCCTGACTGTTGGCCCTGGTGGGGCTGATGAGGGGAGGGACAACTGCCAACTGGTAGCGTCTGTAGGAAGAGCGTTGGACTCAGGCCCAGTGTCCTGTGGTGGCTGCTGGGCCAAACCTGCCATGGCAGGATGGGGAGACAGAGATGGGATTCTGGGCCCGCTCAGACGGAGAGGGGCTTCCCTAGGAGCCGAGTTCTGTGGTTCTCAGCACCAGAGAAAACAGGCTGCGGCCTGGCGCGTAGGGTTTGAGGCTTGTTGGGAATCTCGGTGGCTTGGTCAGAGCAAGGGGCCTCACCGGGCTGTTAGCCTTTGGTACCTCCTCTGATGGACTCATTGAAATGAGTGGGTCAGGGCACGCGTCCCGGATGCTGCATGCAGTGCCACCCCCATCTTCCCCTGGGGACCAAGGCCTTTGAATCGAGGCGCCACTGAGGGGGCTTTGTGCTTGTCAGGGTCCAGAAGCTGTAAGGAGAGAAAAGGCAGAGCCTGCTGCTTGGGAATGAGCAGGGTGGCTAAATACAGCCGGCTGCACTCTGCCCCTCCCCTCTCCTCCCCCTCCACTCCAGGCCCAGGCTGCCTGTGGTCTCAGCAGGCACCACCTCCCCAGCCAGCTGCCTGCCTGCCACCCGCCTGTCCCCACCAGGCCTGCTCCCCCCCCCCCCCTTACCCTCCTCCAGGACCTCGTGCAGAGCCTCAGCAGGGTCAGCAAGTGAGTGGGGCTGGGCAGGCTGGGCTCTTGCTCTCTGGGGAACCTGGCGGGGTGGGTAGTGGGCAGGCAGCGGAAGGGCCTGGTGCCAGGGCAGACAGAGCCTTCAAACAAACCCAGGCTGGGGTCTGTGTGGCAGAGTCTCCAGGTGAGTTGGGGTGCAGCCCTGTGGGGAGCCGGGCCACAGGGACTTGGAGGTGGGGGAACCAGGAGGAGGGGCCAGGGGGGCTGTGGCAGATTCATGTCTGTATTTGGCAGTCGGCGAGGAGCCAGCTCAGTGAAGCTGGGCCCCTGGCCAGTTGTAGGGGAGGGCATCAGGGCCCTGGAGACACCCCTCCCCCAAAGACACACTGGTGCCCCCTCCTCTTCTCCAGCTGCCTTTCTTTGTGGATGACTCAAACTCTGCTCTCCCATCTCCTGAGAGTTTTGGGGCCCATGCTTTAAGTCTGAGGCCAACAGGTGCTTCTGGAGTATTTGGGGCAGGAAGCTGAGAACGGAGAGGGGGAAGGGCGGGCTGGACATTGCCTCCTCATTGGCTCTGGCACTGAGGTCGGAATGGGGCTTGTCTGAGGTGTGTGTTCCTCTGCACTAGGCCCAGCTCACCCAAGATACGGGTGTCCTAGTTGTGCCACCCTGGGGTTCAGAGACATGAACTACCTGCATTAGGAGCCTGCGATTCTGTGCCAGGAATATGTGGGTTCTGGGCTCTGGTGGAATTCCACGTCTCCCACAAGGACCAGGAGCGGCCCCTCTGCTGCCTGAATCTTTGGCCCCAAGCCATTCCCTCTGGTTCCCCTGCTCAGGAGGATCAGCAGGGTCAGTATTAGGAGAGTCTGTGACAGGATTCAGGGACTCAGGGAAGGAAATACCTGCCAAGGTCATATAGCAAGCAAGCCCCGGGAAGTGAGGTCAGGGCTGGGCCAGCCTGCAGGAACCATCTCACCTCCTGGGCTCCCATTCCAGACCTTATCAGGTCCTTGATCCCAGACTGATCCATGTATAGCTCTCTCAGTCTTTGCCCTTCTTCCTCTCCTGGCATCCCTCTGTGTGCCACTGCCTCTCCTCTATCTCTCCGTCTCTCCTCCAGGTGGGTCCACATCCCCTTTCAGCAGCCCCATCACCTCTGACGAGGAGTACCTGAGCCCCCCAGAGGAGTTCCCGGAGCCTGGGGAGACCTGGCCCCAACCCCCCACCATGAAGCTCAGTCCCAGCCAGAATCGCCGTTCCTCAGATGCTGGCTCCAAGGCGCCCCCCACCTTCAAGGTCAGATCACGGAGCCCAGCCTCAGCCTCCTGAGTACCTCCATTCCTTTGTGTGGCCTCTTGTTCCTGGGGTCACACCAGGTTCTAGCACAGCCTTGAGCTTGACCCGGTTAACTGAGAGCCAGCCTAGGTCAGACTGGGGTGGAAGAGGCCTCTGTCCCAGGCCCCCTCACCCTCCAGGACCTGCAGCTGGGCCCTGACACTTTGGGGTTCCCTGCAGGTCTCCCTTATGGACCAGTCAGTAAGAGAAGGCCAAGATGTTACCATGAGCATCCGTGTGCAGGGGGAGCCCAAGCCAGTGGTCTCCTGGTGAGTAGCAGCTAACCACCACCTGCCAGCTCCCCTCCTCCCAGGCCTGGCCCTGTGAGACCTGGCTCTGGGCAGAGGGGACTGGGCCCTTGGTGGACTTTCCCTTGATCTGTAGGGGGCCACATCCCAGGTACAGTGGTGCCACTCCCCCAACCTGACCCTGCCTCTGTCCCCACCTGCGTTCAGGGCTCCCTGGGGGCTTCCTCCTGGGGGAGGGGCTTATTCCATGGGGCTGAACAGCCTGGAGCCGTCCCACTCCCTGAGGAGGCTGCCCGCCCCCAGTCGGTTGACCACAGGCTGATTTTTGAGGCCTTCTCTGCGCCCAGCTCTGTGCTAAGCCCAGGTGGAACCAATTCTTTCTGAGCTGCCAGAGCCCAGCGTTAAATTCGGGCCTCATCTGTGGTGCTACATCCCAGGTGCCTGGAGCTTTGATTAGTTCGCTCAGGTTATTGTTTTTATTGGTTTGGATTCTACTTTCATTTTTAATTGATTGTCTCATCCCCAGTGTGATTTCTTAACATTGTAAGTCATTCCACGTCCCTTTTGGGAAGTGGGAAAGCTACCTGTTCATTATAAAGAAATAAAAATAAGACATGAGGAAATTTAAGAGCTATTAAGAGCTGAAGAGCGTGGCGCCACTCTAGGTGCAGTTAAGTTCCTAGAAGGAGAGACGCACGTGGGCAGACGTGATCCGGAAGTTCCTGGTGGAGGTGGGATGTGGAGTCAGAGTGAAAACCTGTCTGCAACCCAGGGGTGCCCATGGTCAGTGGGACAGATCTGGGGAGGGGACAAATGACGAGCAGGGAGGAGAGGCCAGCTTGGCTCTGGGCCCCCACTTCCTCATGTGCAGGTGAGCACCCTGGGCCCTGGGACTGAGTTCTTGCCCCTCTGACAGGCTAAGAAACCGCCAGCCCGTGCGCCCAGACAAGCGGCGCTTCGCGGAGGAGGCCGAGGGTGGGCTGTGCCGGCTGCGGATCCTGGCCGCTGAGCGGGGCGATGCTGGCTTCTACACTTGCAAAGCAGTTAACGAGTATGGCGCTCGGCAGTGCGAGGCCCGCCTGGAGGTCCGAGGTGAGTACATCCCACTCCCCATGAACCCCCTCCCCCCACCGCACACACACACCTGGCCCTGGCCTCATTCCTGCCCAGTTGCCAATGTTCACATAACCTTAGTTATGGGATGCCAGAACTGAAAGGGCCTCCAGAGCCCCAAGTTTAGCTGCTCACGTTGTGGTTGAGGAAACTGAAGTCCAGAGAGGGAAAGTGACTTGCCCAGGCCACATGGCAACTTGCCCAGTGCTCCGCTTACTACCCAGTACTGCCTTCCCCTGATGCCAGCCAGAGACCTTGTTCCTGCCACCAGCCATCCTCTCCTTCCACTCTTCTACGCCTTTGTCACCTTGCTCTTCCCAGGCCCCTCCCTCACACCCACTCCCCTCTCTCCTATTACCCATCTCATTGCCGTGCAGAATCTGTTGTGGCTGGGGGTGGCAGTGGGGAATGTCTGATAGTTGGACCCGTTCGGAGGGGGCCTTGGGGTGACTTGGGCATGGAGCATTGCCGGAACCCAGGATCTGTGAAGTGTGGAGAGAGCTGGGTCACAGAGTCGGGCCTAAGGGTAGCGGGCCTTTCAGGCATTGGGGATGGCACGGCCTAGCCAGGCTGCCCTGGGGGGCAGTGCTTTTCTTCCCAAGGACTGGCCATTTGCCCCTCCTTTCACCTCCCCTTTCCCTGTGGAAAGTTCAGGGCTGGGAACCCCTCCTCAGCTCTGCACTCAGCCATCGGCCCCCCTCCCTGGCAGAGGCCAGCTCTGAGAGCTTCCAGGATCCCCAGACCCTGCTGGAGCCCAAACCCTCACAGTCATGGTTGCCCCAATGGGCCCCGCCTGCCTCAGTTTTTGGACCCTGTGCCTCCTGTTCCTGGGGTCGCCTCCTCCTCAGTCTCTAAATTCTCCCATACCCACCCCCAACCGCCATCCCCACAGCCTGGTCCCATTCCCTGGCCTGCGCCTGCCCCTTCAGGGTCTGGTCTGCCCTGCTTCTCTGTGCTAACCCATGTCTCGGTGCTTCTCTCTCTTTGGAATTCTCCCCAACATCTCTCAGGTTTTGGGGTGCTCCTGGTAACTGTGAATGCCTCTCCCCTGGTTGCCGAGGGCCTCTACCTGCCTAGAAAACCCAGGGCCCCAGCCTCTGGCTGGCTGCCCGCCCCCCACCCCAGGGCTGTGCTTGGGGGAGCTGAATGTGGCAGTGCTGCCCTGGCAGTTGGAGAGACAGCTATCTGCACTGGGGGTCTAGCCAGGTTGCGTGCGTGCTTGTGTGTGAGTGTGCGTGTGCGTGTACTGCACTAACCTGCCGCTTGCTGACTGAGGTTTTTGTCTGTACACAGGCGAGTGAGCTCAGGGGGCTGACTGCGCTCCCCCCCGCTACCCTCCGAGCCGCGCCCTGTCTCAGGCACCTCTCGGACCTCGCTGTGTTTCACTGCCTCCTGCCCACAGACCCTGCCGGCCTGGACCCTGTTCCAGCCTCCCCTCCCCTCCCTTTCCTGTGCAGCATCCTGGGGTGGCCCTGGGCCCCTGTGCACCCCTCCCTCCCCAAGTGGACATATGATTGGGCTGGCTAGGAGCCCCCACATGGACTGAGTGCCAGGAAGGGGTGGCCATGAGGACTATCAAGACCCCTTCCCAGACTCTCCCTGCAGGGGAGCACCCAGTGAGTGCATGTGCTGCCACTGCTACAGGCCCTGTCTGTCTATCCGTTTGTCTGTCTGTGTGTCTGTGACAGTCAGGAAAGGATGCCTCCGAGCTGGTGTGGGATATAGCAGAGGGGGAGAGACAGGGCATAGCACCTGCGAGGTGGAGGGCCCAGAGGGGTCGGGGCTGATGTCCAGGAGCTCATGAAGAGGGGGCAGAGCACTGACCATTCCAGAAACAGGTTTTCAATGGTACAACACTATTTCACAAGAGGCCAAAAGCCAGAGGCCCTGGCCCTGTGCTGATGAGGAGGCCTGGCTGAGTCCTGGCTGTGGGCGGGTGTAGGGCCCACTTGGGGCTCCCCCTTTCACTGTCAGAGTCTGGGAGCAAGGAAGTTAGCCAGACTTGACATGGGAGTAGGGACCTCCTGTAGAGGCTGTGGAGATACTCAGAAGTACCTGTTTCTTAGTTCAAATAAAGTCCAGTTTGTACCCAGCTGGTGTGCTGTGTGGTATTATTTTCCGCCGCCGTCTCTGCCCTCAGTTTCACTGTCCTTGACTCCTGCCGCTCCCGAGTTCCCCCTCCCTAGCCCAGCTGGGGTCGCTGTCCTGAAGCCAGGCCTGAGACCTCCTTGTGGTCCTGGCCAGCCAGGAGGGTGGGCTTTCCCTCTGTCTCCAAAGGAACAAAATGCATCTCTCTCTCTGTGTCTGTCTGTCCCTCTCTGTGTGCGTGTGTGTCTCCCTCACCCCGTGTCTCCGCTCCATGTGTACCTACTCCCTGTGGCTGCTCCCCCAGCACACCCTGAGAGCCGGTCCCTGGCCGTACTGGCCCCCCTGCAGGACGTGGACGTGGGGGCCGGGGAAATGGCGCTGTTTGAGTGCCTGGTGGCGGGTCCTGCGGACGTGGAGGTGGACTGGCTGTGCCGTGGCCGCCTGCTGCAGCCCGCGCTGCTCAAATGCAAGATGCATTTCGATGGTCGGAAGTGCAAGCTGCTGCTCACCTCCGTGCATGAGGACGACAGTGGCGTCTACACCTGCAAGCTCAGCACGGCCAAAGGTAACTGCCCACTGGGGCCCCAGGGCTGCCTTGGGCCCCAAGAGCTGGAGGGAGGGGCCCGGAGGGGAAGGAGCTGGGTGCAAAATGAGATGGACTTCATCTTCTGGGGGAAGAATGATGGATGGGAGAGGGTGCCATACACTCACCTCAGTAAACGCGCTTGGAGTAGCACCTAGAGCAGCACCTGGCAGGAAGAGCCTCCCATGTCAATGTCAGCTACTGTTCCTGTGGGAGCCCATCTGCTGAGTGTGGCCGACAGACCTGGGTGTGGGTTCCAGTTCCTGCCCTGTCACATACCAGCCACCTGACTTTGGACGAGTCACTTCATCTCTCTGAGCTCCGACTATTCATGTGTGAAAAAGGGACCATGATAATGCCTGGCTCGGGGCTCGGTAGGATTAATGAGATAATGAATGTAAAGAACAAAGCACAGCGCCTGGTGAAGGGTGCCACCTAATAAATGTCAGCCATTAGTATTATGAATGACTTCTCTGACCTGGTCCTCGTCCTCGTCTGAGGAGTAGAGACAATGCCTCGCCAGGTTGTGGTAATGAGCGCCTAAGGTGACACTGGAGGGACCTTGTAGGCAGGAAGGGACCAGGTCAGTGTCAGGTGCTGTCACTTCCCCCAGAAGATTGTCTGTGGGGCAGTGGAGTGGGGCGAAGGGGCATGTGCTTTATGTCTGGGGTGGTGGGAGGAAGTATGGGCACAACCTAGGTGCAGAGGAGAATTCAAGGGGGCGGGGGGGAAGAGGTGCAGGGGAGGAAACGGGCTTGCTTTCTAGGCCCCTCTTATTGCTGAGCTGAGCATCACCCTGGGTGGGCAAGGTGAGCTGAGGACGGGAGAGCTGGGCTGGGCCCTGGACACCCATCATATCCCTAGCCACCATGGCAGCCTCTGCCACCTTCTCCGACCTTCACCTTCCTGAGAAGGGCCGGTGCCTAGGGACCTTGCTGGGTTCCAGCTCCTGGCCCAGGCAGGGGGCCTGTGGGTTGGGGTGCCTGGGATTCCGTGGCCTTTGATGCCCCAGTGCTGATCCCTCCCGCAGATGAGCTGACCTGCAGCGCCCGGCTGACCGTGAGGCCCTCACTGGCGCCCTTGTTCACGCGGCTGCTGGAGGATTTGGAGGTGCTGGAAGGCCGCACGGCCCGCTTTGACTGCAAGATCAGTGGCACCCCACCCCCCTCTGTGACCTGGACTCATTTTGGTATGGCCCTCCACCCTGCAGATGTTGGGGGACCCCCAAGGGCCAGAGGGCAGGACCCCTCTCTGAGTCTGCTGTGCATTCTGCCTCTCCCCCTGCCCCTCCCAGGCCGTGCTGTGGAGGAGAGTGAGAACTTGCGTCTGCGGCAGGATGGGGGGCTGCACTCGCTGCACATTGCCCATGTAGGCAGTGAGGACGAGGGGCTCTACGCAGTCAGTGCCACCAACACCCATGGCCAGGCCCACTGCTCGGCCCAGCTCTACGTGGAGGAGCCTCGGACAGCCGCCACTGGCCCCAGGTACTGCCTGGGGCCCAGAGCTGCCAAGCCTGCCTCTGTGGGGCCCCAGCCCGGCCTGTGACAGGAGACAAAGCTCTGGGACTCTGGGCAGCTTTGTGATTTTTGCAGCTCGAAGCTGGAGAAGATGCCATCCATCCCTGAGGAGCCGGAGCACGGCGAGCTGGAGCGGCTGTCCATGCCCGACTTCCTGCGGCCGCTGCAGGACCTGGAAGTGGGTCTGGCCAAGGAGGCCATGCTGGAGTGCCAGGTGACTGGCCTGCCCTACCCCACCATCAGCTGGTTCCACAATGGCCACCGTATCCAGAGCAGTGATGACCGGCGCATGATGCAGTGTATGTGCGGCGGGGAAGGGGCCCTGGGGAGTGTCCCCTCCAGCACCCTCTCTGCTTGTGGCGCCCTCCGCTGGGCTCACCCTCAGGCCTTCCTTTCCTAGCCTCGTCAAGGATGAGGCGTCTAGTGGAGGGGAGCCCAGAAAGGCTGTGAGGTCACCTCCTTCCTTGAGCCCACGCAGCACCCATCTTGCTGCGTCGTGACTCTGAGCCTCAGTGGCTCCTTAGGAACTTACTAGACAGCCTGCTGCTGATTGTGGGCAGGTGACAGAACCCCTCTGTGCCTCATCTGTAATCGGTTTGTTAGAGAATTGGATCAGCAAGTACATACAGAACACTCAGGGCTTGGCAGATAGCAAGTGGCCAGTATGCGTCATATCTGATGATTATTGCTACTGTGTTTGCCAGCATTGTCATTCTCATTGGTAAAGCAGAGAAATTTCAGAGAAAAGGCCCATGTGGCCAGTGTCTGGTACCGAGAGGATACCTGGCCAAGGCTATTAGTGAATAGCAAGTAAAGAAGGAACTGGAAGAAAATAGAGGGATGTATCTGGGACTCTGTCCTCTTAGCCTGGGGTGTTTCCCATGGGATTATCTCAGTTCCACCCTCAAAGGGATCAGTCTCCAGTGGGAAGGGCCACCTACCCCCATCAGATAGTGCCACCTTGTGCCACACGATGGCCTCCTCTTACAGCGGCAGTGTGACAAAACTCAGTGCCTCGTGTGTGCCAGGCCCTGATTGCTAAAGGCCTGGTGTGGGTGATCTCGCCACGGGCCTATGAAGCAGCTATTATTATTCCTGTTTAAAGATGGGGAAACTGAGACTTACAGAGGATCAAGGACTTGCTCAAAGACAGGCAAGGACCATCTGACTCTGGCTCCCACCTCCTAACCAGGATGCTCCCTGTCGGCTGTGCCCATTTCCAGTGCCACCACTGAGGTCCTTCCCCTCTGCCCCCTGCCACAGCAGTTGTCTACTCAGCCCACAGGCTTCCTATCTCTCCATCTGCTTGAGGCCCTGGGTGGGTGTCTGTCTCAGGATCTGAGCTGGCGTCTCTTCTGTTTGTATCTGGGGTCAGTGGCAGCCCTTGGTTTCTCTTCCTTTATAAATAGTCTCAGTAGAGATAAAAGGGTGACTGTTCCATGGGAGATAACCACTAAGAGGAAGGAGGGGTATTTGGGGATCGCCCTTATATGAGTGAGGATAGTGTGGGCCTCTTCCTCTTCCTATCCCTGCTGGAGACAACTCCCTTAGCATCACTCCGGAACTGCGGTGTAGGGACAGAGCTTTGAACTCAAAGGGAACCAAGTTCAAGCCATTGCTCCATCATTTATCAGCTGTATGACCTTGGACAAGTCCATTAATGTCTCTGACCTCATTGGCAAAATGAGGATAATTTTGCAGGGTTGTTGAAAAGATTATGGGGGTGGAAAAT